>JAFEMH010001893.1:0-140000 GCA_022495995.1 Adenophora triphylla var. japonica | reverse complement strand
CATGCCCCTTTGGGCGACCGCCCAAGTGCCTGGGCCAGAAATCCTTAAGTTTCCCTTTTTGTCTCTTACCATTTTTTTCTTTCCTTTACCATACTTCTTATACTCATGAATCAACACAACCCAAATTTATCAATTTCAAACTTAGAAGGCTTACTTATCATTAAACATTTCATACTAAACCATGAAAACCAAAATGATTTCTTTAGATTATTTACACTTGAGTTCCCACTCATTCCACTAACCCATTTCAAGTTTCCATTTTCTAAATCTAATTCCACCCATTTCATCATCTTATTTCAAGCTAAACAATCTTCTAATCTCATTCACCCATTTCTCTACCACATTCCAAGTTTGAACTTCTTACTTTAATTAAACCCTTTTTCTTACCCTCTTGACCCACTTTCTTAACCAATAACAACATTCTAATTCATTTACTAAATTTCTCAACTCCAAGGAGATTTCCAAGCATCAACCAATCATTTCAATAATAAGAACAACATTTAATAGTTTATGAACATCACATAGAAGGGAAAGTCATAATAACTCACTTAGAAATTATGAAGTGGAATAAGAATCTTCTTAGCTCAATGTTTTCCTCTTGACTCCATGAATCCAAAAGTACACCCGGATCGTCGATTGGAGAAGAATTGGATTTATTATGATTTTGAGAAGGTTGAGGCTTCCATGGATTTTCTTTAGAGAAGGAAGAAGAAGAAGAAAATGAAGAAGAAAATGATGGGGAGGATGGAGTAAGTAATTGGTAAGGAAATAGGGGGAGGGGGCCGGATATGGAGGGAGTATGGGGAAGGGTATGGGGTGTTGTTGACAAATGAGGAGGATGGGGAGTAATTTAGGGAAAGTGTCCCCCCCCCCCCCACAACTATCCTTCCTAGGCTTTCACCAAAATAGCCAATTTCATTTAAATTTTCCCCAAAGCATTTAAATTAAAATCCTCCTACTCAAATATTTATTCATGTTTTTATTATTATAATTCTTTTTGAACATTAATTTATTTTCCTATCATTTATCCTAATATAAGAATTCGAGTATATAAAAATGGACACATAATATTAACAGTAATATTAAAGGCACACAATATGATATTAAAATTAGTGCCTAGGGTTAGGGTCGTTACATTCACTCCTCCTTAAAGAAAATTCGTCCCGAATTTTAAACTTGATTACCTTAATGATCCATAACAAGGGGTACTTTCCCAAACAATTCAATTTACCACTTTCAACTAGTTTCCTCAAGTCATGATTCTTATGTACATTATCAACACCCTAAAATTTAATCCCGGAATTGAAATCCTAATAACTCTCAACGTTTTCCCCACATAATTCAAATTTGTCTAAACATCCTTAATTGCAGAATTTCACACGTACGAAGGATCATAAATAAATTTTCTCATACCAATCTTTAGATAATACCCATTCAATGCTAAACTAAACTGCTATTATACTAAACTCCCTTAAGATTAATAGAACCTCTCCGGTTGAAAGGAAACCCAACACACAATCTATTCTTCAAAAATCTAGATAATCTTCTCATCTTGAGACTGTCCTCTCATCCTATTAACTTCTGAATCACCGTTGAACTTCCCTTAAAGTCTCCACATTCTATGGGTCTAACTTGACTTTTTGCAACAATATCTCGCCTTACGACTCAAAGGATACACTTAGCGACACATAAATCTTTCGGCTAATCGCATTCGAAATCACAATAACTTTTACGGATAATATAAAATGACGCGACTAAAATCTTTTAATAGTTCCAACCATCGCTTAGGCTTGTAGATCTCTCCCCTTCGAATAATTAAATTCTCCAAACTCATAGGGTCGGTCACAAATCCCAAAAAGGAAACTTCAAGAAAATAGGATTTTTACTTAGATAACGCAACACAATTGTAGTCACTCTTACGTAAGGAATAAGAAAATTTCCGCTCTATCTAAGTTAACTTCCTCAAAGCATACGTTATCACTTTCACATTTCTCTTAATATCACAATCAAATCTTCCTTTAATACGCACTTATAATTCACAAAATTCTCACATTCATTAGGTACGGTAAGGATAGGATCTATAGTTACTTTATTCTCCATTTCTACCAATATGACCCATTCTTATTACATCTTACACCATTGGTATCCTTCCGAGTTATCTAAACCAACGGTTTTATAATTCTATAGAATTCCTTAAGAATTCCTTTAGTAGCACTTTGCCAACCTCAAAGATTACGGACACAATCCTCGTAAGATCCATAGTAACTTCCAAGCTTAAACTATAGAACCCCAAATTTTGAAAACTTCTCGAGCCAACTCACACTAGCTAAACTTTGCATACAAGTACTTCTCACCAAGGATTATTAACTCTATCCTCCAATGCTTTTCATGATCCTCTCGGAACTTTAATTAACAAAGAGACCCTCAATTCTAATTACCATAAAGCCATCAAAATAAGGCTTAAAAATTCTGCTTATCATACTTAGAATCAACACATATGATACCTTGATGAAAATAAAATTACCATCTACTCACAACTAGAACGAAAATTTTCCGGAAAGACTTCTTATGCAAGTCTAACACCAACCAAATACCTTTTACACTTTTTAACCAACATTTTTCTGGCTTAAACGCATATATAACAAGAATACCATATAAAGGTTTATATATATCAAATACCAATATAATCAAATTGGGTATAGAAAAGAAGACTCATTTCTTATGATAGTCTACCAACATAACAACTACTTAACCCTCCAGGTCAAGTATATCTCCTATTTACAAATTGGTAATCATACCAATTCAACTGGCAATACATACTCAGTCATGACCACATCACTATCGTGGTAAATCAAGGGAGGTTCGAGGTATCCTCTCATAAGAGCAGAATCCTTTAACAATAAAACAACATCTCAAACAATGTATGTCACATATAAGCAAAATGTGATGCCAAACATAAATGATATGCAACAGGATCTATAAAATATGACCCCTAATTCTGAGACAGGGAATATACCTCTAGTAACCTCTGAGGAAGCTATCTCTCCTAGGTTCGAAACATGTACTCGACCATAGACCTTCTCTTTCGGTTCTCCTTCGCTATCTCTTTTGGTAACACCTCTTTGACGTCCACCCGGTGACCATTTGCTTGAAACTCGTCCCTGAAGAAACTTTGGACAATTCCTCCTAAAGTGTCCCATTTCTCCACACTTAATACATTTACCTTGCTTACTCCAACAATGATCTTCGGTATGTCCAATCCTCTTGCAAAATTTACAATTCATCCCATACTGTTTGGATTTTGGCCTAGATGAAGAAGCTACAACAAACTCTCCTCTCACACTTCCTGAAGTTAAAGTCCTTGGCTGTCCTCTAACGAGTTTGGATCCTTGTCCTATATACTTTGGCTTGTTTCCAATCTCATCTTCCGATTTTCCACTATTTTCCCCAATGTCCTTCTCGACCTTATATGCCCTATCTATGACTGTCTGATAATCGATGAAACTATCAATCCATAATTTCTTCCTAAACTCACTCCTCAAACCTGTTACAAACTTCTGAACCCTTTTCACTTCATGCGATACCAAATGAGGGCAACACTTAGCTAATTCTTCAAACCGGACCGAATACTGATTCACCGTCATGTTCCCTTGTTTTAGTCTTAAGAATTCAATCTCCTTCTTATCCCTTGTAACCATGGAAATGAAATAGTCCTCGAACTGTTGAGTGAAATTATCCCAAGTCTGGGGCGTATGATCCCGCTCCCATCTTTCCTTCACAATCTGCCACCACTTGATAAATTTGGACCTTCAATTTTGAAAACGGCATACCTAACTCTCTCTTTGTTGGGACTTCCTATAACCTCGAAAATCCTATTTATTTCTGCTAACCATTTTTCTGCCTTTAACGGATTCGGATCTCCGTAAAAGCTCGGTGGGTTCATCCTCACAAATCTTTCTAATCCATCACTTTGGTATCCCTCCGGTTGATTCGGAACCGATCCTCTAGTCTCCATATTATGTACAAACATCCTGAACAATTTCATCATCTCTTCATTCTGATTTCCACCTATACCCATATCTCCTTCATTTTCTAGAACCCTTCGCCGATCATCATTGCTTCCGGCCATTAGAACGAACTCCTGCATTAAACACTCGGCGTTAATTACCACACATTCCCCCTTAGTTTAGACATCTACCCTTGACCTCTAAACTAAGCTCTGATACCAACTGTGAGCACCCCAACCCGGGACCTAAAGCGTATCCCGAGCTTGGGAAGCCCAACTAGGAAATCTCCTCTCTAAATTTTAAAAACTTTTATTTTCCTTTTAAAAGAAAACCCATTTTCAAATATCAAATTAAACCAACTAATAATATCACCACTCCACAACTTTCATAAACCATAAAATGATTTCTTACATCGAGACTCATAATTAACTTTGTTTTACAAAAGAGTTTATACACATCTTCTCAAAAGAGTTTTACTAAATAAATACACCCAGACAACCAACTTATACACTTAACCTGACAAGTCCCCAAAAGCAAAAGTCCACAATCTATCCCCGGCCTCACGGTTTCCAGTCACCTGTCTCAGCACAATCTAAAACAGTAAAAGGGAAGGGGTGAGAATAAATCTCAATGAGCTATTATGAATGCAGCAAGATGCCAAACAAAGTGCAACATATAGCATGGTAGCACATAACACATTACGAAAGCGGTAAACACATTACGTTACCTCATTTTACCTTTCCCGTCTGAACAATAAGTCGTACAACGTGGGAGTAAAACTCCACTCTTTGGTGAATTGCCTCCAGCACATTCACCTCTTATAGGACTCATACTCCAGAGATCCATATAAGAAAAGATACCTATAATAGAGTATCCAACAATAATATCGCTAACTGTAAAGCTTTAGGCTTAATACAGAAGCATTCCCCCCGTACACCAATCGCAACAGGTCTGTAAAGGCTTCTTCATGCTCAATACAGTCGTTAGCACACCCACTCTGTGGCCACAGAGGGGACGGTCCCAGGTATGATGAACCTTCAATCACTTATAGAACAAATCCATAATTGATTGAATTCCATTATACCCCCGAATATCAACATGTTCAAGCACAATATAGATACTTGAAACATAATCCACAAAAAGGGATAATCATATAACAACATGGTAATGTATACTCATGAAATCAATACCATAGTGCAACAACCATTTAGTACAATTATGCGCATCATAATATAACAACATGGTAATGTATACTCATGCTAATCAATACCATCAATGAATATAAATTCAAGTAAGGTAACCATATAACCAAACAATCCACACTTGGGATGCAATGTAACAACAAGTCAAATATTCCACACTTGGGATACACATAACAGTATGTCTAATAGTCCATACTTAGAATCTTATGATAACCATATAATCAATAATTCCACAACTTGGAATAACAATGCCACAAGGTGATACATACCCATTACTAACTAGCTCAATAGTGAACCTATAGCTTCTATACTATTGCAACTACTCACCAAAGATATGGAGTAAGTAAGGCCACTATGTATCGTAAATCATTCCTACATTTTCATTATACAATAAGACAAGGCCTCTATGAAGGTTCAAGCTCAATTTACTAAGTGGGAGTCACAATCTATAAGGGACCAACCAAGGTTGCTACACAAATTCTGGTTCAGATTCAAAGTTCAGTTTCCTGGGGTCTTGGGCGACCGTCCATACCTCTTGGGCGACCGCCCAAGAGGGTTTTTCAAGCAATATAGTTTCTGGACACATGGGCGGCCGCTCATGCCCCTTTGGGCGGTCGCCCAAGAGGGTTTTTCAAGCAATATAGTTTCTGGACACATGGGCGGCCGCTCATGCCCCTTTGGGCGACCGCCCAAGTGCCTGGGCCAGAAATCCTTAAGTTTCCCTTTTTGTCTCTTACCATTTTTTTCTTTCCTTTACCATACTTCTTATACTCATGAACCAACACAACCCAAATTTATCAATTTCAAACTTAGAAGGCTTACTTATCATTAAACATTTCATACTAAACCATGAAAACCAAAATGATTTCTTTAGATTATTTACACTTGAGTTCCCACTCATTCCACTAACCCATTTCAAGTTTCCATTTTCTAAATCTAATTCCACCCATTTCATCATCTTATTTCGAGCTAAAAAATCTTCTAATCTCATTCACCCATTTCTCTACCACATTCCAAGTTTGAACTTCTTACTTTAATTAAACCCTTTTTCTTACCCTCTTGACCCACTTTCTTAACCAATAACAACATTCTATTTCATTTACTAAATTTCTCAACTCCAAGGAGATTTCCAAGCATCAACCAATCATTTCAATAATAAGAACAACATTTAATAGTTTATGAACATCACATAGAAGGGAAAGTCATAATAACTCACTTAGAAATTATGAAGTGGAATAAGAATCTTCTTAGCTCAATGTTTTCCTCTTGACTCCATGAATCCAAAAGTACACCCGGATCGTCGATTGGAGAAGAATTGGATTTATTATGATTTTGAGAAGGTTGAGGCTTCCATGGATTTTCTTTAGAGAAGGAAGAAGAAGAAGAAAATGAAGAAGAAAATGATGGGGAGGATGGAGTAAGTAATTGGTAAGGAAATAGGGGGAGGGGGCCGGATATGGAGGGAGTATGGGGAAGGGTATGGGGTGTTGTTGACAAATGAGGAGGATGGGGAGTAATTTAGGGAAAGTGTCCCCCCCCCCCCCCACAACTATCCTTCCTAGGCTTTCACCAAAATAGCCAATTTCATTTAAATTTTCCCCAAAGCATTTAAATTAAAATCCTCCTACTCAAATATTTATTCATGTTTTTATTATTATAATTCTTTTTGAACATTAATTTATTTTTCTATCATTTATCCTAATATAAGAATTCGAGTATATAAAAATGGACACATAATATTAACAATAATATTAAAGGCACACAATATGATATTAAAATTAGTGCCTAGGGTTAGGGTCGTTACACACACAAACACCACAAAACACACAAAATTTCTGTCTTCTCCGACGACGATAAAACCCTAAAATTCTCCGGTGACGATTAAGACCGTAATTTCTTTCTCCGTCTACACAATCTCTTATTTTTCGGTGAAAATTAACCACCACGACTACAATCAATCAATTTCCGGCTACCATTTCTTCAAATATCATCTTCAATGGCTAATGCACATTGAAATTAACCATGGCCATGGCTGATGCACATTGAAATTAAACTTGGGTACACTAGCTAAGTTGCTAGTGTACATTACTTAACTAGCTAGTGTACACTAGTTAATTAGCTAGTGTACAGAAGGACTTGGCCAAGACTAAGCCAAGGCAATGTCCAGTATAAGCCATCTGGCTAGTGTACACGAGTTAACTAGCTAGTGTACACTATATACATAGCTAGTGTACTTAGCCATGGCTGATGAACATTGAAATTAAACTTGGGTACACTAGCTAAGTTGCTAGTGTACATTACTTAACTAGCTAGTGTACACTAGTTAATTAGCTAGTGTACACAAGAACTTGACCAAGACTAAGCCAAGGCAATGTCCAGTATAAGCCATCTGGCTAGTGTATACGAGTTAACTAGCTAGTGTACACTATCAAACAAATACTATCAGATAACAATAAATGCTTTAAAGCAAACGCCGGAGATTGAAAATTGAGCAACAAAATTAATTTTCGACGAGAATTTGTAATTAATTCGGCAAATTCACTTAAGCTAGAGATAAGAACCATTACCAGCGAGATCTCAACGCCGGCGACCAATGCTCCATCTCTTTCTGTTTCATCCATTATAATATGACTATTTTTCCCTCGATGTTTCGCATAATTTCAAAAATGCCACGGTTCCCCTCTTATATCAAATCTAATCTAAACCACTCAATTATCTTAATTTAATGGCTGTTAATGGTTCTTATGGTTCTCATATAAATTTGGTTCTCATTTGAATAGCTACCTATATATATATATATATATATATATATATATATATATATATATATATATATATATATATACTTCCTTCGTCCCATAAAACCTTACCCATTTTACTATTTTGGGCGTCCCACTTTAAAGTCCCACTTTTCTAAAAAGGAAATTTTTTAATACTTCTTTATTCATGGGATCCACTTATCATACTCACAACACTTTTCAAATTTACTATTCTCTCCACTCATTCTCTCTCCTCCCACTCACAACACCTACTTTAATAACATTATTCCTTATTTTTAGTTCTCAACAAAAAAGGGTAATGTTTTACCGGACGGAGGGAGTATATATATATATATATATATATATATATACTCCCTCCGTCCCATAATATCTTACCCGGCTACTACGAACTCAGTTCAACCAAGTTCAACTTTGACCAAACTTTAATATCAATTTACTTATCATAATAAAAATCTAAAAATTGTTATCCATAAAATAACCAAATGATTTATCAATAGCAATTATTAAAATTTCATTAGAATGAATAGATTGATATTAAAGTTTGGTCAAAGTTGTACTCGATTGATTTGACACTATTCAAAATGGGGAAGGTTTTATGGGACGAGAGGAGTATATATATATATATATATATATATATATATATATATATATATATATATATATATATATATATATATATATATGAAGAAATTGAGGGCCCCAAAATCATCTTATTGCTATAACTAGGAAAATAGATTGTGTACCTTTTAAACACATTAATTTAAATTTAAATTGGATTGGCAAGCAAATTACTAAATAAATTTAAAAATTTAGAGACAGAAAAATGAAAAGTGTGTCATACGATATATCTATAATACAATGCAAGGGGGGTAACCGCCTCTTATCTACCACATAAGTGGTGGTCCAGATTGAAAGTCAAAAAATTGACCCGACGGATGCAAATCCTCTCTCCCTCCTTCAACCGTCAGTAACTTCCCATAACTTACCAAAATCAGCCAAGGTATTGCTTCTTTCCTCCGTTTTTCCTCTGTTTTCTCAATTTTTTTATGATTATTGATTTATTACTAATGATTTTGCTTTCTCAATTGATTTGCAGAATGAATGAGTGATTTGCAGGGTGTTTCAAAAGACTTCTGGAGGGAAGAATGTTCATATATCAGGGCTAATGAGAATGGCCTCAAATGGGAATGAATTGGTTCATTCTGTTACAAGGTTTGCCGAGGAAAAAGATTACATAAAATATAAATTACAAACAAATTAATAAACTGAAAATACAAAAGGATAGCTGTTGATGTTGATGCACGAGCCCAATGAAATTCAGTGTCTCCTTAAGACATATTCGTCCCCTCACCCAGTGTGCTTGAGTTTGTTGGGACGCTTGTCTCCCAGGATAAAACGTGCAGATCGGGGGCACTTTGCACCTAAGTATCCCGGTGAGCTGAACGGAGCTTGGACAATATCACCTCTGGATATTACTATGCAAGGAAGCCAAATGAAAGAGATAACAATATGCAACAAATCGGATATGGAGGAGGATTTGCAGAAACAAGTGTGTGTTTCTCTGTTGTGTTTTTCTCAAGTTGTTTTCAACTGTTGTTGACAAACAACAATTTAAACATCTTCAAACAACCAAGATAAAAACTGAAAATCAAATGGTTTAATTCGGTAATAAACAACATTATTACGAATTTAACAACCATTAATCAGAAAATATTAGCAAAAGGTGAGCTTGTCTACTTAGGCAATTTTGGTGCTACATTCGTGTCTGCAGGACGCGCACATGTACGAGTACACACCTCGCAAGCCAAATTGGAACTTGATTTGCACCCCCCTGCGCACCTGTGCGCGAGAGAGAGCATATATGCTACATAATCTTGAACACTACTCTAATGTTCGAGACTTTATACTAGCACCAAGTTCAATTCCTTTTCAATGTGGGATAACCCACTTTCCTTTTACTTTGACCCTTTATATCTCAACCAAAGTGAAATAACTTCATTTCCTTAGCAATGTGGGATAAATTTCTTTTCAACCCACATACTTTGAGCATTCATATCTTTATTCATCCAAAAACCATTTTGAACAAATAAATATTTGATTTCTTGTTCTCCTGGAGTAGAACACAAACATATAACCAATTAAGTAATTTGACAAAATTACCCTTTAGAAAATAATCCATTAATTTCCTTCAAAACACACTATTTTTTCAACACATTCTTCTCTGCTTCCATTAATGGATTCTTCGCCTTACGTTAACAAATCCGATTCAATCCACGTGCACTGCTTCTCCAATCCAATCGATGTTGAAAGATCTTCCCACTGTTTTAAAAAAAGAACTTCTTCAGCTCCTACGGCTGCGAGTCAAAGACACGTCGAAAATTGGGTAAGGAATTGCCTGCCGTGAAGGTCAATTTGTAGGGATCTTTTCGACGCCGAATTTGCAGTTTAGGATTTGTCTTTACTCTATTTACATCCCTATCCGTCGCCATCATCTCACTAAATACACCACCACAACTACAAAAGATGCAAACACAAACAGATTAACACTAATTTATATGTGTTCACAAATTTACACAATAGATTCCACAAAAAAATCATCCTCAACAATATACACAAACAACACACGCTCAATGGTGATCGGATCTAGAAGAGGGTATGAGGGATCGTGGATAGGGAAAGAGTCGAGTAGGGTGAGGTGGGTGGGGGCGGCGTTGCGTAAGGAAAATAATAGATTTAGGAGGGAGAAAAGAAGGTCTACATCCCAAAATTTGGTTATCCTTCCCAATGTCCGACCGACCTCCATAATCGTCGACAGCTTCGCTCATCTCTCCCATCCTCCAGCGAACAACACCCATGTCTAGATTAAGATCCGACATTTCTTTATTCTTCTTCAATTCACTCTGCTTACAGATCTGACTTGAGTGATGAAAATGGAGAGACAGACGCCATAGGGTTAAGGTTCGAATTTGAGGATCAAATTTAGATGTTGCGGGAAGGAGGTGACCGGCGGGGAGAGAAATAGGGAGAGGAGGAGAGGGATAGAATGGTTCGACCTAGATCGGTAGAATGGTTCGACCTAGATCGGTGGTGGTTGGGGGGGTCGGCAGTGGGAATAAAGGGGGTAGGGGCGGCGACAATAACTTGGAAATGTGATGGAGGAGTGAACGTGATGGTTTTTATTTCAATCATATGTGAAAGAGTTAGGGTTAGGTGGGGTTAAATTATATATAATTTCAGTATCTTCAGACCTTTATATTTATAAAAACGATTTTCAGGGTCAATAGTTTAGTATTGTACACTTTCATCCCTTAGAACTTTCACCTCAACCACTTTCATTAATTTTAAGAGCCAACTCAGTATTTTAGTGATGTCAACATGCCACATAGGCATTTTGAACAGGAAAAGTGATGGAAGGTCGACGGAAGGACGACAACAACCAAAAAAATAAGAGGTTAAGGGGAAAACGAAAAAAAATACATTTCAGACTAAAACGAAAAAGTGACTATAAGTCAGGGACGACATACGTACTTATCTCTTATGTATTTTCGTGATTCGAATTTGAAGCATAGAATAAAAATTTTAGGACAAATTATGTTTAACCTCCCAAAGCATACACGCATTCCCATATGTTTTAGTGTATTTGACACCTGTTTAACATCCCAAGGTTTATACTCAATCCCACTTTACACCCTTAATCAAAATTTGCCCCATGTAACCTAAAAAATAAATTAATAAAAAATGTAATAGTGTTTTTGTCTTCTTTATTAAATAGAAAAATTAAAAAGTTAATTTCCATACAAAGAATCTAAAAACTAAGTAAACTAAGTTTTATACTAGAGTTGCTTTTATAAAAAATCAATTTTTCTAACGCAATAAGAAAAACGGGATTTTCAAATCGCGTTCAAAATCATGCATCTCTGTGGCTCGCTTTCTCGATCGCCCTCTGTATCAATGCCTTCATCACCTCGATCTCACGCCGCCTCCATCACAATGCATTGGCACTTAATTGAAGATTTTTTTTTGGATTAATCTGACTGTTTGTCTCTGAAACTTTGATTTCATTCAGTTTAATAATTTAGATCCCACCATCTTTTGGATAGTAGCCAGCAAGCCAATTTGATATTTCGTTCAATTTGACAATTGCATTTTTTAAACACTTTTGAAAACTATAAGTATCATCAACTAAAAATGTCAGTAAATGTGTAAAAAGATGCCGGTGCATGTGGTTCATAATTTTCGATTAATCTTAACACATCCCGACACTATTTAAAAATATAACAGACATTTAATACTACCACATACACTCTTTTTACCCTACCACTTTCACTCTTTTAACACTAACACTAAAAAACACAATCGCTGACACTCTTTAACACTAGCACTGAGACACAAAAATACTATTATCGGTTAGGTTGTACAAAAAATTCGTGAAATCGGATCGGAGGATAGAATCGGACCATACCAATAAAAATTGGATAGAACCAATAGTATTAGTAGATTTATTCCCTTTTTGTTGTTTGATTATTTACACTGTAATGATAGATATTCTGCATTTTTAGGATCCTGATCTCAATCTCACTTTATTTATGTCGTACTGTCAACGTGTTATTGACACGGGTAAGAAAGTACTACTCACCAAACAGTAAGGGAGATGTATTGGGCGGCCGATGTATCGGGATCTCTCTTTACATGCCGTTCATTTATTTGAATTTTGACGATTTCTATTTAGGAGTTCATTAAAGGTATTTAAATATTTTACTCGAATTGCCTTCAAAAAATTTTTTTTTTTTTACTCGACTTTGAATTTCAATTTGTTATACATCTCAATCTCTCAATCGTTCACCTTACCTGATTAACCCCACCTATCAGTGGGGAGATAGAGAAGTAACTTAGTCAAATGCAAATGAACTAATATTCTTAGGATTCTAAGTAGATTGCCTTGAAAACTGGTCAAGTCAAATCAATAATAGCCCTTCATGATTCCTACTTTAAATTATTAGAGAAGTGCAAACTCCATGGAAATGGGGATTCTAATTATTGTTTTTTCCCTAAAAAAAAGTATTAGTATTTGGTTATTATAAACGATTTTATATATATATATATATATATATATATATATATATTTATATATACTCCCTCCGTCCCCTGATAATATATAAACTTTTCTTTTTGGGCGTCCCACAATAATATATACTCCCTCCGTCCCAACGAAAAAGCCATTTATTTCCTTTTTGGGCGTCCCATTTAAAAAGCCACTTTCCCAAAAAGGAAACCTTAAATCACTATTCTCTCCACTCATTCTCTCTCCTACTTTACTTTTACACTCACAACATTCTCTTTCTTACATCACCTCCCACTCATTCTCTTTCCTATTTAATTTTTCATACTCACAACATTTAAACTTTTTCTCTTTCCTACATCACATTTCTTATTTTGCGTGCCCGGCTAATTTTGTGGCTCTTTCGCTGAGACGGAGGGAGTACTTTCCTAAAATGGAAAGGAATCTTTACTATTCTCTCCACTCATTCTCTCTCTTATATTATTTTAATACTCACATCACCATTATAATTTACTATTCTCTCCACTTATTCTCTCTCCTATTTTATTTTCACACTCACACCACTTTCAATATAATATTTTCTTCTTAATTTCCGTTCAAAACCCAAAAGTCTGTAAAAAGATGAGACGGAGGGAGTATATAAAGAAAGGCTATTGCCACTACAATAAATAATTAACATACTATAATCTTTAATCTAGCACAAAATCTGGGGAGAAACGCGTTTTTCCGTCGCTTCTGGAGAAACGGGGCTTGTTTTGTCGCGCGACATACTTAGCCACCACAACTGGATATCCTTTCCAAAGCTTCTGGATATCCAGAAGCTTTGGAAAGGATATCCAGAAGCTTTGGAAAGGATATCCAGAAACCAAATATTTTTTCTGGCTATCCTTTCCAAAGCTTCTGGATATCCATATTCAATGTTCTGGATATCCAGAAAAAATATTTGGTTTCTGGATATCCTTTCCAAAGCTTCTGGATATCCTTTCCAAAGCTTCTGGATATCCAGAAGCTGATGAAAGTATATCCAGAAACTGGCTTATTATGTCGCGCGACAAAACAAGCCCCGTTTCTCCAGAAACACGGAGAAACGCGTTTCTCCCCAGACCGACTCTTAATCTAGTGTACAATTATTAGACACAAGAATTTCTTTATGTGTAAACTTTATATCACTACTAGAAATTGGGCATTTACCGACGGAAATATCCGTCGGTAAAACTCAAAATTCGTCGGTAATTGCTGGTTATCGACGGATCCCGTCCATCGGAATTCGTCGGTAATAACTCGTTGGTAATACCGACGGATGGTCCGTCCGTCGGTACACACTATTATACCGACGAAAATTGTCCGTCGGTAAAGATAGCCCGCCGGATTTTGCCCAGCGTATCTCCGGAGAAATTTTTGACGGAAATGTCCGTCGGTAACTACAGAATTTACCGATGGACTTTTCCGTCAGTAAATATATTATCAGTTATTTAAAGAATTTATCGACGAAAATTTCCGTCGGTAAATTGCAAAAATATTAAAAAAAATACTGCATTAAAAAATACCACCTGCCAACCTATTCAAACAAATTCCAAAATTCCCACTTGTTTAAAATATAAATCAACATAAAAACTACTTATATTTGATTACAACTCAATCAAACATTCACCAAAAACATGAATAAACAAATTCATGTCAACTCTGATTAGCTACTGAAATTTGATTACAACTTAAACAAAAACATTCACCAAATCATGTAAAAAACATATACCAAAATTCCCACCTATTTAAAACATACACAAAAAATATTCACCAAAAAACTATAGGCTTTGAAGGGAACTTCAAATCCACTAGTACAATCCTGCACAATTACATCATGTCAGCAACCAGATAAAATTAAAGTAGAATAAACATGAAGGATAGAATAAGAAGGCGTGTCAAAACCATCCCTGGTGTTGTACAAGAATAGCTACTGAAGCTTACTCAACCCTTTTTGTAACTAAGGCAATAATGTTAATGCAAGTTTACCTATGTACAAGCAAGTGAAGCACTTCCTTAATATATGTAAAAGGTACAAGCCTGACCAGCAGAAGTAGAGCTATCGAGCCAACTCAATTACGTTTCAAATCATGTATCATTTGGCGTTGATCCTCCAGCAACACGGGCTGCAGAAGCACTTTGAGAAGTTGAGCTTTACCAAACACCTTAGTTTTGGTAAGACCTTGTCCCATACAGCGCACTCTCCCATGGCCATCATTTCCTATAAAATTTGTGAATATCTGCTCTCGCTTGCTTGGAGAGTTTTGTTCCTCCTCTGGTAGTTTTTCAATCGCATCATTGAGCGTTAACTGTAACAAAAAAAACATATTCAATATAATTGTTTAAACTTTAATTAATATTATGAAAATGAAGTTAGAAATGGAAAAAGTATTATATACAAGAACAAAATTGAAACAGAAAAGGTTGAAACTTTAACTTACGATCATACGAGAGGTGGTTTCGTCTGCAGCCTGACCACCTTTGTCCTTGCGCGTAGCTATGAAAATGCTTTCTCGATCAGTAGGTAATCCCTCGTCTTCTCTCTACCATTTATAATAGAATCATTTGACAAAAAAAATTATATACAATACAAAAAGAAGCATTAATTGACAACTTAGAACTAAATTGAACGATGACAAACCTCTTTTCGGAGTGTGCAATGTGACTTTTTTCCAGTCCTGTTAAGACGCTCTTGCTTTGATCGATTCACTTGGTTTATTTGAGATAATTCCTGAAAAAAAATAAAATAATATTAGTATTAATTTGAAACATATAAGACATTCACGATAATAGATTGAGATTAATTTGAAATATACCTGAGCCTTTTCTGAACTCCACATATGCACAAGTTCAACCCATTGATTCGAATCAACACACGCATCGGGTTTGTGAGCCAATCGCTCCTCGTCAGATTCATACATATTATATGCACTCACCTGACATTTTCATATTACAAAGTCATAATAATAAATGTGAGTAAAATTGCTTAGTAAGCAAATGAGATCTAAACAAATACATATTACAAGTAAATAAAGTCGTCTGTTACATACTTATTATATGCTTGTCTCACCTGATATTTCCAATCTCTCCATTGTTTATTGAGAGCTATATACATAATTGGCTCATACCCGAAGGCGCATTGGTATTATTCTATATTCAATTCAACAAAGAAAAATAACAATTGCTAGAGAATCATAAGACTTTTGACTACTTACTAGAATACAAAACTAAAGCCAAGAAAAAATAATCAAGTAAATATGAGATTTATGTAAGGAATATGGATTACAACTTACTTGAACATCTCTCCATATGTGATTTAGAACTGCACGTTCCATGTCATGCCATTCTCTAGTTAATGGAAAATGTTCCCCATTTCTCACAAAATATCCTAGTTGAGTAGCTAGTTTTGCACTTTTCCCACCACAGGGTTGTCCAAATTCATTAAATATTACATTTAGTTTTTTTTTACCCCATTTCTTCGTTGATTTTGTCAACCTTCTTCCTTTCCTTGATGAGGCCTCACCTATTTGCTTCCTTAGCGGCATATCTGGCAAAAAAATTATAAGAAACATGAAAATACATATTACAAAGTCATAATCATAAATGTGAGCAAAATCGCATAGTAAGCAAATAAGATCTAAATAAATACATATTACAATTAACAATATTAATATTCAACCATACAAAATAACAAGTTTGATTGAAACATGAAACATAAGTAATAACATTGCCTTAGTAATAGTAAGCAAATAAGATCTAAACAAATACATATTACAATTAACAAAATTAATATTCAACCATACAAAATAACAAGTTTGATTGAAACATGAAACATAAGTAATAACATTGTCTTAGTAATAGTAAGCAAATAAGTTCTAAACAAATACATATTACAATTAACAATAATAATATTTAACCATACAAAATAACAAGTTTGATTGAAACATGAAACATAAGTAATAACATTGTCTTAGTAATAGTAAGCAAATAAGATCTAAACAAATACATATTACAATTAACAATATTAATATTCAACCATACAAAATAACAAGTTTGATTGAAACATGAAACATAATTAATAATATCACTGATGAGAGCTGGAGCCTTCTCCCTGATAGTAGGTCTGACAGGAAGAATGCCTCTGAGACGAGCAGTGGCTCTTGAATGCATCATAGCCATATATATCTCTGAAACTGGCTCGTAACTCCGGAGCTCTGTCTGCGTTGCCCAAGCCTCCAACTGCTCAGACCGGGCTCTCAAAATGACAGCTTCATCCTCCAACCCCTCAAAACGATCATGCACCTCCTCCCATCTAACA
The DNA here is from genome assembly GCA_022495995.1 of Adenophora triphylla var. japonica. NCBI lineage: Eukaryota > Viridiplantae > Streptophyta > Magnoliopsida > Asterales > Campanulaceae > Adenophora > Adenophora triphylla. The sequence continues at coordinate 122,613 of JAFEMH010001893.1, read as the reverse complement.
TCCTCTAAAGCATGTTGGCTCTGCTCCTGAGCGATCCTTGAACTTTCCTGCTCATCCAAATATGCCTTCATCATAGCCTATTGATCCAAAGAACCTTGCGGATTCTGGTTCTGCTCTCCACTTTGACCTCCCTGCCTCTCCTGATCCTGCTCTTCATCTTCCTCCTCATCAATCGGATCCATTTCATCCTCTACATCTGGCATACGCCAATGCCTGGCCTGCGTACCACTCGAAAAGGTGGCCCCTACTCGGCAAGAGATCGTTCTTTTGGGAACACCATATTCAAATAATAAAGCCCTATTGTCTCCCTACATCGGATCCCTCACAAACTTATCATATTGCACAAGCCAATCCCTAGAATAAATACCCGTGCCCCCCTTCAATTTCATCGCCTCGGGCTTTAGATTTTCCAAACACGCTTCCGCTAGCAAAGTAATCATCCCCCCTACTGAGATGTTTTCCTTTTTGTTCAGAGCAAATGCCTCACATCTACTAACAAAAATCTCAACCCAGTCCGGGATCACTTGCACACTACTCAAACCCGTTCTCAAGAGATTTACCATTGCAACATTAAGCCGGGATGGCTCTCCATTTGCCAACCATGACATCGATAAACCTCTGTAGAATAATTTCCAGGCCGGGTGAGATAGAGAGGAAGCCCGAAGGTGCTTCTTATTACACGGTAATCTCGTGAGCTCAGAAAAGAAAAAACACCCCGCCCCATCAACTTCCAACCAGTTTCCCCTAGGTTGATCAACACCAAAGACTTCCCTCAACTGAGTAAAGGTTACCCTATATGTTTCATCATCCAAATTAAACTTAATTGAATTTCCTTGTGACCCCTTAACCACCTCCAAGGTTGATAAGAACTCTAAAGAATATCTCAAATATGTATCAGCCCTCTTTCTCAGAAAGTTTCCTAGCCCAGCCTGCGTCATCAACTCCGTTACCAATGTATCTAAACCCAAATCCCGCAAAACCGGAAAATGAAGGAAAGTAGTCACTTGAAACTTTCTGCCCTCCAAATTCCTCCATTTTTTCTTTTGGGCGGCAGTCAACTGGGTCAAACCCATATTAGGCAACGATGCTGTTGGGTATGCATGTTTTAACCCTCCTATTTTGTATTAGATTTGATTGATACCATAACCTTCAGTCTATTTTAAGGACTTTAGGACCCTATGTAATGAAGCTTAGACTTCAATTTTTTAGCTAAGTCCATTTTGTAGAATAGGGTAAAATTAGGCTTGATAACTGGAACAAGACTCATTGGATATAAGGTTGCAGTTCCAAGCAGTATCAAACCGCCTCTCAGAACCGCACATGCAACCGCATGTATGATTCCTTTGATTCTGCTCCTTTAACCAACTGCAGTGCAATCGCTTATGAACCGCACCTTTGCAGTTCATCTGCAACCACTCTGTGCAATCTCCTGGTGTAGCCAACCGCACCTCCTAAACCGCTCTACACCAGACCGCATCCAATGATTGAAGACTTGAAGTGAACCACTTTTTACCATTGGAATCCACGTCAGCAATATCAAAAGTCAACCACTAAATCTTGTCACGTGATTCAATGTCAGAGAAGATCTGCAAGGATCTTGAAAAGGTGACAGGTGTCCTAACCTCATTGCTTGCGGTGGAGCACGATCGGCTTTATTCGCGAATGTACCAAAGGATAAAAGTGGATATTGTGGACCAATGGGAAAGCATCAAGTACTGTCCTTTCAACAGCTGTGTCCAACGGCTATATTTAAGATGCTTGGGTATAAATACCCCTAATCTTCTCCATTTGAAGATTGCTTGAGAAATTTGAAAAGTGCTGTGTTCATAGAAGCTGAAGCTCTGCCCAAAAATTCATAAGCCCTTTGAATCTTCATCTTCTACCTTCAAGAAATATTCCCCAGCCCAGAAATCAAGCCTTAACACATTCAAGAATCATTGTGCTCTACATCTCATAGATTTAAAGAGCCTTGATCTTGTTCTCACACACACACCTCACTTGTTTAATCACATAGATTAATCACTTGAGATACACTGGTTATAGTCTTAGGATTTGATCTTCATAGAATAGATTTTAGATTTGAGTATTGATCTTTGTAACTTGTAATCTCTCATACTCATAGTAAAATCACTCTTGAAAATCCAAGACTAACCATCTTGGTAGTGGACGTAGATCGTTTATTGATTGAACCACTCCAAATCACGTGTTCTTACTTTCTGCATTTATATTTCATGTGATTACTAATTATTTATCTCTGTCTCCGTTTGATCTTTATTTAGCTATCATTATTGTGAAATAGTATTTGGAGTTAACATTGTCAAAAATACACGTGTTTGTAAAACTGCACTTTCCAAAACCGCTTTACAAACCGCCTCTATCAAACCGCTTTATACTCTATAATTCCGCTGTGCATTTTACATCTTCACTTGCAGTCTATTATCAACTGTAAGATATTTTGTAAGCAAGAGGTTTAGTTTTTAAAAAAGGGCGAAAAATTTGTAACAGCTATTCACCCCCCCCCTCTAGCTGTATTTTCACCCTTGTTGCCACCTTTGGGACCAACAGATGCATTAGGGGGAGTGGGATCATTTGGGACTATGGGTTACGGGTTTTGTCTATTGTTGCTACTTCCACCCGCTCTAGCTTCTTCTCCTTAGGAGGCATAATTATCACCACAAAATTCACAAAGTAAGTGAAACAATAAACACACCACCATAATCAAATTCTCCTTCCAATTCCCAACCGAACCACCACACTACAGTTTCAGCACAACCCAGCTATTGAATATGCAAGAGAGGAAAAATGCAACCTATATATAAGATGGAGAGACACAAATTTTAGTAATAACATTGTCTTAGTAATAGTAAGCAAATAAGATCTAAACAAATACATATTACAAGTAACAATATTAATATTCAACCATACAAAAATAACAAGTTTGATTGAAACATGAAACATAAGTAATAACATTGTCTTAGTAATAGTAAGCAAATAAGATCTAAACAAATACTAGTCAAACTAATCATCACCATTATCGGCCATATCAACATCATCATTATCGACCATATCAACATACATCATTGATATTAGTAGTTTCAATATCGACCCCATCAACTCCCTCTTGCACCCACGATGCTTCTTTGTTAGTAACATTTTCATCCAAATATTGTGAGCAAAATGGTACAAATTGTGGAATCGAATCTGAAACTTGTTTATCATCATTTGAATATATGTCAAAACTATCTCTTGGTGTAATCCTCATCACAACTTTCCAATCATTTTCTATAGGATCTTTAACACACCAAACTTGCTCAGCTTGAGATACTAATATGAATGGTTCATCACCAACTCGATTATCCTTATACAACTTGTGATTGAAGTTTACAAGAGTAAATTTTTGCTCATCTTCCATCTTGTCTGTCCGGTTATCAACCCAATCACATTTAAACAATGCAAATCTTATTGAGTTGCTATAACGAATTTCAAGGATCTCAATAAACTCCCCATAGAAGTTAGCATCCCCTACAATGGGATTATTATCCTTTCGACTTGCAAAACTTGTCATACTTGCATTTAGCATGACTCCACTATTTTGGGTTTTCCTCCGTCTATAGGCATCCTTCACTCGAAATCGAAAACCATTTATTATGTAAGACTTAAAACGCCTCGCATCCATATGAGGACCCAATACAAGACTTTTAATTCTTTCGGGCACTACATCTTTCGTCATGCATACCTTTTATAAAAAAATAAAATTTAATAAGAAAATATTTAAAATAATAAAGTATCATATGAAAGTAGTTTCATACTTACATAATCCTTAAACCAGCTAACAAACTTATCCTTATGTTCTTTCTCTATAAGATGTCGTTGATTATGAGGTAGTGTCTCCCTCAAATGTGCACGATGCATTCTGAGCATATTGGAAATATGAATTAAGTATTAATTTAAAATATAAAAGATATAAGGAATGTAAGCCTCATGTAAGGAATCACTTACTCTAGGTATTGTTCAACATCTTCAGTATTGAAAAGCACATATCTATGCGCTTGTACTCGTGTGATGTAATCAAGGGTAATTACCTTTTCTTTTCCTACAAAGCGGCCTAACTCGTCACCTTCATCATCATTTCTTCTAGGACGATTGGACTTTGTCTCAATGTCATCCAAATATTGTGTACAAAAAGTCATGCATTCTTCAGCCACAATTGCCTTAGCTATGGAGGCCTCGGGGTGGGCTCAATTTCGAACATATAATTTTAATGTAAGTAGAAACCTACAAAAAACATTTACTTATGCTAAATCAGATGTAAAAAGGATTTTAACTTTTTTCAAAGTAAATTTAATATGGATGTACCTCTCTACCGGATACATTCAAAGAAATTGTATTGGGCCTGCTAGCAAGGCCTCATCGGCTAAATGCACCGGCAAGTGCTCCATAACATCAAAGAAAGCTGGTGGGAATATTTTCTCAAGAGCGCATAGTGTGACAGCCATCCGATCTTGTATCTTTTCGAAATCAGCAAGTGTATTCACCTTTGAGGATAATTGCCTAAAGAAATTTGTCAACTCAATGATGGCTTTTACAACAGAAGTAGGCAATGCTTTTCGAACAGTTAAAGGGAGTAGTTATTGGAGCAAAATATGACTATCATGGCTCTTAAGACCCCAAATAGTTCTTTCCTCTAGATTTACACAACGAGATATGTTTGACGAGTAGCCATCAGGGACTTTGACTCCCTTTAGAACTTGCAAGAATGTGTCTTTATGCTTCTTACTCATTGTGAACTGAGCCGGAGGCATAATTTCTTTGCGAGATGGAAGCATTCATAGATGCAATGATTTTCGAATGTTCATCTATTTTAGGTCTCTTCTTGATTTCACATTATCTTTTGATTTCCCCGCAGTACCTAACAGAGTATGTAGCACATTATCACACATATTTTTTTCAATGTGCATAACATCAAGATTATGACGAACGTGATTATTTGCCCAATATGACAACTCAAAGAAGATACTCCTCTTTTTCCAATTGTGATACAACTTAGGAATCTTTCCCTTCTCCAACTTGGCTTGTTGCTTTTCACCCTCTTCTCTTTTCCTCTTTTTAATAACATCTTCTATTTTATACTCTGTTTCCGTATTTTCAACTTGTTTAAGCAATTTTATTCCAAACAATAACATTGGCTTATCTCTCACTTCATGAGTACCATCAAAAGGGCTTTTATCCTTACGAAAAGCATGACTCCTAGGCAAGAAGCGTCGATGACCAATATAACAATACTTGCCCCCATGTTCCAACCATCGTGCTTGAGGTCTCACATTGCAACAAGCGCAAGCATATTCACCTTTAGTGCTCCATCCAGACAACATTGCATATGCAGGAAAGTCATTTATTGTCCATAATAGTGAAGCTTGTAAAGTGAACAACTCGTTCCTTGATGCATCATAAGTTGATATACCATCTTCCCACAATTCCTTCAACTCATCAATTAACGGTTGGAGATACACATCTATCTTGTTGCCCGGCCTTTTTGGGACTTGAGTAAGCACCGACAAGAAGAAATATGGTTGTTTCATGCATAACCAAGGTGGAAGATTGTATGACATAAGCACAACCGGCCAAGTACTGTGAGATATAGTCATTGTTCTGAAAGGATTAAATCCGTCAGATGCTAATCCCAATCTAACATTCCAAATTTCACTTGAAAATAATGGACAACGTTCATCAAATTCCTTCCACGCACGAGAGTCTGCAAGATGCCTCAGCACACCATCGTCTATTCTTTTCTCGGCATGCCATCTCATGAGTGTCGCGGTCTTAGATGACCAATACAACCTTTGCAACCTTGGCTTTAAGGGAAAATACCATACTTTCTTCATCGCTACCTGCTTGGAAAGTTTATTCTTGCCACTTGTTTCTGCACCTTCACCGATACCCCCTTATTCTTTTTGCTTATATCTAGAGGCTCCACAAATTTCACATTTAGTAAGTTTTTCAGTTTCATTTCGAAACAATATACAATGATTAATGCACGCGTCCCATGTTTTATAACTGAAACCCAAATCTGCAGTCATCTTGTACGCCCCACAGTAGGAATTTGGCACTTTTGCTGACTGAGGCAATGCCCTAATGAAAATCTTTAATAAAGAAGTAAATCCCTTATCAGCCACTCGATAATTAGCCTTCCAGTGCATAAGTTCTACAATAAATGAGAGTACTGTAAACTTATCACACCCTTTTCACAAGGCTTGATGAGCATCTCTCAAAAGTCTAAGAAACTTTGCGGTGGCTGCATCTAATTGTACGATCTCTTCAATTCCTGATTGGTTACTATCCGACATACCCATCCCTTTATGTACCATTTGCCTCATACAATCTTGCACGCCCAATTCAATTTCAATGCCATCTTCAGTTGTCCTATCATTATTATCATTCTTATACGCCGAAATGTACTCTTCCCCATGCCTAGTCCAATTCTTATAATCTGTTTGAAATCCCACTTCAATACAATGTGATTTCACGGTTGCACGGTCTTTTTGGTAACGATTTGAGCATTTTTTATAAGAAAAATATATTTCTTTAGCACCAAGAGACTTTTTTGAGAATGCAAAGTCGAGGAAGTTGTCAATCCCAAACATATACTCATTTGAAATCCGGTTACCCAAATCAATCCAACTTTTGTCCATATATGACTTGATATTTTTAACGTTAAAATACAACCTATATAGACAAAAGTGGTGGCACAAATCAGAGAAAGATCAATAAAGGCTTTTATTTACTTACAGAAAGAACCAAACTCAGTTTCTCCTGTGTAGTACCTACACCTTTTCAATACAAGCTTCTTATGCTTGTAACAAAGGAGTAGGAGCTACATATTTAAGATTTAATTTATTTTTTTATGAATACGAAGGACTATTAAACTAGAATAAATCTAAACAATATACTACCTAAGACATTTCTTTTAACATGACATTCACGTGCAGTGTGGCACATTGTCCATGAATAGAGATAATCACAATTTATTTTGAAATAAATATTACCAGATCCCAGAAAAAGGGTATTACACACTTTTAGTTGGACAGGGCAAGGGATTAAGGAAAAATTAATATTGGTAGTGGAGTAGGTGTTGTGAGTTAAAAAATGAGGTAGGAGAGAGAAAGTGGGGTAGGAATAGTAAGTGAATAATTGTTGTGAGTATGACTAGTGGATCCCATTCAATCAAGAAGTTATATAAAATTTCCATCTTGGGTAAGTGTAATTTCCAATGGGACACCCCAAAGGGATTAATGTGTAGTTCCTAACGGGATGGAGGGAGTATTTTTTGTTTAGCAGAAAACGAAAGAGTTCATCGACAACAAATGATAACAACCAGATAAATATAAGCTACCAACACGAGATGAAATGATAGAGACCACAATACCCCCAAAGTCCCAAACCTGCTACCTTTAAACTCCCAAACAACCAACAGACTGACCATCTCGAGTAGAACACTTCAACTCTAGTGAAACAACCCATGACTAATTACCCATCACCACCCCTCCTCTTAGAACAATTTGATCAGGTTTCCTCATGTCGATCATCTTCCCCAATTGCTCGATAGATATGATGAATTGAAGTATCTATTTTCACCACTACTTTGAATGAAATCCTCAGATAATAACCTTGCTACAAGTTCATTTACAAGCAAAAGAGCTATTATTAAGCTGGTAATTGTGGAGAGCACTTTCCCAACCTGAGGAACACTAAGATTTTTTTTTCCTGTCCATCCCGGAGCCAATCATATTAGGCAAGCAAGAAAACCCTCAAAATCAACCTAAAATATATACTTCATCAATCCATTATGAATAGCAGATAAAATTTGGTGCCCTGAAGACTCGAGCACAATTGTTTCAAGCAGGTATAACAATTAACACAAACGCGTCCAGATAGAGTGAATAAAATGATAATGATAAGTGATAACATAACAAATCAGTTCTGAAATAAAAGTCAACCAACAACGGATTCATCATTCAAAGAGCTCACTAGGGTATAATAAGAGTTGGAAATAAGAGTCATTAACAAAATTAAAGCTAACATTTTCAATAAATAGAAGAAAGAGATATGTACCCAACTGAGATTGGCTTAATTAAGCAGAGAGCTTGTTCTTCACTCGTTAACCAACGACGGATTCATCTTCCTGGTCACCGACGTCGTCTTCACTAGTCACCGACTTCGTCTTCCTTGTCACCGTCGTCGATCTACACTCGTCACCGTGGTCTTTACTCACACCGGACGGAGTAGCAGGTAGGGTTTGAGAAATTTGGGAGAGAGATTTGTTTTTGGGAGAGAGAGATTTTTTTTTTTTGCACCAACTGAGAATGAAAAATTCATTTCGCGGTATTTATTAATATTTACGGCGGATAATGTACACCACCGTATATAATGTGGCTATATACGGCGGCTCCGTGCCCACCGCCGTATAATGAACTATTTACGGCGGTTACTTGTTTACCGCCGTATATAACTAAAATCTCAGATACGTAGACGTCAAATGTACGTATATAAAGTATATACGGCGCCTCGTGTCCGCCGTATATAACTAATATATACGGCGGGTATTGTATACCGCCGTATATATTAGTTATATATGGCGAACGCGTGTCAGTCGCCGTATATAAGTATTATATACGGCGGACGCATGTCACCCGCCGTAAATAAGTGCCGTAAATAGCCAACTTTCTTGTAGTGCTTGGGAAAAGAGTTGTGCTTTCCGTATGAAATTGTTCAAGATGATAATTTGACCACGCAGGAAGGTATAATTTTGTATATGAAAGAAATTAGATTACCTTACATAGTGCTTAAAATTCATATACATTCGAAGTATTTATTTAGATGAGACGGATCAATTCAAGTTATCCCAAATTCTACCATGCTAAGGATATAATTATATTCGAATTATCTTTTTACTTGGCATAACCATTTTCATACTTCCGACGAGAACTCGATAACGAGTTCTTTTCAGAAAGGCGATTATGATATTGCCCAAGTTGGGAATCAAGTAAAAAGGGGTTAGCAAAGGCAAAATGAAGTAGCATGGCTTTGGGACCAAGCCAAGGAGCATACCAAATCAAGCATGGGCAATGGAATCATGAAGCACAGCCAGCACAAGGCCACATGCCGGACACTGCCGTGCATCAGCCTAGGCGAGCCCGTCCGAAGTCTATCAAAAGCAACAGGCCATTCGGTTCCTCGTGCACGGGAGAGCAATTAAGTTGGGATTCTATCCTCGTCCCATATTATAATTACTATTATTTCTATTCTTTATTTATGCAAGTATGAATAATTAATTAGGGTTATTTTCCTAATTAGGATGTAAAATAAATAGTTAGGGTTTTATTTATTTGATAGGATTCTAAAATCTTCTTTTTAGTAGTATAAATAGTTTGATGGGGATTTTGTAAAAATTCGACTTTTGATAAAAATTAATAGAATTGCATTTTCGCAAATTTGGGTTAATCCCTGAAGCATTAGGTCAATAATTTATTCGGTAGATTATTGCTATCATTGTCGATTTTTGCTGCGTCACATGACATGCACGTGTAACGGATATATTCTAATATCATCTTAAAATCTGATGTTCACCTTAAATTCAATTGTGTCAAGGGGAGTAGTTCATGATTTTTATATAGTTAATGCTAATTAATTTTTAATGTGAGATAATTGCTCCAACACTCTCTTCATGGATAGCCAATTTTTTTGGGCTTACACGTACCATAATAAGAGGAGTAGCTCGTAATTTTTATATTGTATTGGCTAGTCAATTTTCAATGTGGGATAATTGATTCAACACCTATATTAACTTTTCTATAAAAAATTAGTATAATTTGTAAATTCACTTAAAATAAATGAGTTAAAATAAATTAGTCCGTCATATATCCTGGTCAGAGTTTTTTTCATTAATGAAAAGTGGATGGAAATTAAGTTTAGAAATAGTGGAGTGGGGCCAGGAAAGTTTAAAATTGGAGGTAGGTGAAGGGCATTTGGGGCACCTGGTAGAAGGAGCATCTAGTAGCTAAATCTAATCCCCGTTGTGTGGATGGAAATTTTCATTTTTTAAACCTATATTCCCTCCGTCCCACTCAAAAAAATCAATTTACTACCTTCATTCTATTCTAAATGTTATAAAATTGGTATTACACGATAATTAAGAAAAATATATAGAAAAGTATGATAAGTGAGTCCCATGAATAAAAAAAATATTAAAAAAAATCATTTTATGAGTGTGTATTATTAATAAAACACCCAAAATATAAAGATATGTGTATTTTCGAGTGTGACAGATAGATAAAGATAAAGTATATGTCCTTTTGAATAAATTATAAAGTATATGCAGTCCAGGAGGGGAACATTTGGACTAAAATTTTTTGTTATTTGAAGACAATTTTGTACACTCTTCTTAATGTACAAAAACAAATTCTCCCATCTGACCCCATCCCATCTACTTGTGTTCCACTTCACTCCAATTTCATCCCTCTTTTATCACATGAGTATATGAAAACCTAGGTCATATGCTACCCAATAAATAGTTGACTTGACTATTAATCCCTAAGCTAATTAAAAAATATTTTAAGAAATAATTAATTTAATAGACTTTCAGATAGATTTATGTTGAGGCAATTCTACTCATATACTCCCTCCGTCCCAGAACTTGGTTCACAAACACTGTTTGCACTGGTTTTAAGGAGGGAGTATTATATTGAAAGTGTTGTGAGTGTGAAAATAAAATAGGAGAGAGAATGAGTGGAGAGAATAGTAAATTATAATGGTGTTGTGAGTATTAAAATAATGTAGGAGAGAGAATGAGTGGAGGGAATAGTAAAGATTCCTTTCCATTTTAGGTAAGTTTTAAATGTGTGAAGTAAGTTTTGGAACGCCCAAAAGGGAAAGTGTGAAGATTGTTTCGGGACGGAGGGAGTATAAATAATAATTACATTCAATTATATTAACCTGTGTTTGTGTTTTGTTAGGTAGGTAACATGCAAATTAGGGGAGATGTAGTGCTTGGAATCAATTAGGTAAAAAAAATTGGTGAAAGATTGGGACCATTTCATTTCAAGTGATAAGAGTTGGGGATATACTCCCTCCGTCTCAAATGAATGTTCAAATTGTTGCAACTTTAATCAACAATTTAAATAAAAAATAATGATATTAAAAAATTGATTTTTTTTAATTGAATGTATTATTAATCGTGATATAATAACAAATTTTTAAACTTTTATTAGGTATTATAGGTTGTTCAAAGTTGGGGTCATGTGATGGAACATGATAAAGAGGAACTTTTATTCAAAATAGCGCCACCACCGCGAGTCCTTTCTCTTTGGAAGCCAAATATGAGCTCCTTTGAACGGATCTGGGTTTTATGCATTTAGCATGCACATGGGAGGGTGGGGTTAAATATTTCTATTTTTAATAAATTGATATATTTAACATAAAATTTCAAAATTAGATTGGGTAAGAACAGTGACGGATCCAGGATAACATCCAGTGGGTGCAAAAAAAATAATATTTGACGTAAAAATTTAATAAAAATTATTTATGTCACTTAATGGGATGGTCAAAAGAATTCAAGTATAGGACTTATTTTTTAAAAAAAAGTCGTTTATCAGAGTAGAGGCAAGAAAATTAATATGAATAAAAAATAAAAATTAGGATAATAAAGTGATGATCAAAATAATTGAATTAAGACCTTGTAAAAGAGTTCATTTATCACATTAAAGGTTAAAAATAAAATAATAATTAATGTAGATAAGAGAAATCGAAACCTTGTCATGGATTCGAATTCTAACGAGCATAGTAGAAAGTAGAAAGAGGCTCAAGTGTGAAAATGTGCTAAATAAGATTGGATTAGTAGTAAATTATACTCCCTCCGTCCATGAAAGATTGTCCCATTTGCCATTTTGACTTATTCCAAAAAGTATGTCCCATTTCTAAACTTAGGCATGAATGTTAGTGCAAATCTACTAAGGTACAAGAAGGTGAAGCTCTTCCTTAATAATTGCAAAATGTACAACAGGACAATCTTTTAGGAACGGAGGGAGTATTGTAGATTCAACCATATATGCATTGGTAACAAATGTAGGAGCCCTCAAAACTATATACTAAAATATTTTTTCGTTATTTGAGAGATGTGGGATGAATAACAATATATTTGCATTTGTTTTTCTTACACACATAATTAAATATACTAGCACCATAGAGGTATAGATCTGTGAATGTGTCAATACTACACCGTTTTATTTAGGCAATTGCGATTCTTGAAAGAGAAGATTGATCAAGATTTCTAACAAAACAAGTGATTAAGTATTAACAATTTCACCTTCTAAGTTATCAAAATTAAAAGTTAATTTATTTTTAATTTTCATGATTTAAACATGATTAACCATCTTGATAAAAACTTGTTATACGTTACAAAGTTAAATTACATTGTCATGGTTGAAACAAGAAATGCTAGCTACAAGTTTCACCTTTCAAACCTTCACACGATTCAGTTAACTTGTATTACTCCTACCGTCCCAAATTAAATAAACTTTTTTATCACAAAAAATGAATGGTCATTTAAATTTTTCTTTCAAAAATTTTTCCCCTAAATGATTCTTTTTCAAAAAAAATTTCTTCATAATTCATTATATTTTTACAAAATTAAAAATTTGAAAGTGAATTAATTATATTTCTGATTTTTTCTATTAAAAATCAAATTTTGGAATAGTATTGTTAGTATGTAAAATATCAATAACACCGGCCATAGTACTCCGTATTTTATTCCAAACTACTCAATTAAGTTATCTAACATTTCTGGAGAGCCTTATGATCAAAGAAAATGGTTTTGATAAAGTTTGAGATTTTATTCAAAATCAATTGAAAATGAGAAGAATAGACCAAAATGTTTATATTGAGTAGAAAGCTTCTTGTTTATTCCCTATGTGGGATAAGTGCTTCAACCCTTTTCTTACGTGAAAGCAATTATTTCAGATCGACGGAGTTACAAACATGGACTATAATATATGAAAATTATGGGATATTTCTCTTACTGTCAATTTGTTTTGAAATGAAATCACAAATTTTATTACATAAGAGATGGAGAAGGAGAAGGAGAAGGAGAAGGAAAGAAAGCATGATAGAGTTTCACTTGTAATCGGGATGACGTACATTGTTTTCTGCTCCTTCCAGCTTATCTGTGCAGGTTTAATTCCGGCCCAAATTTTCTTTGATCGAAGCAACCGAAGGAGGAATCCGAAGGGATAACATGATCCAAACGATCAGTAGTCAAGCTAACTTCAAAACGATAGATAAATTATCGATGATTTGGGATCAATGCGATCCCTTTGGATGCTTCCTTTAGTACTTGCAGTATGTCGATCATGTTAGCCCATATCAGCTCACTAAGTGTTTGTGTGTTTTTCTGTTATGGATTCAGAACCTGTGTGTGTGTGTGTGTGTGTCTGTGTGTGTGTGTGTGTGTGTGTGTGTGTGAGAGGAAAGTGGAATAAGGTGCCTCAATATAAAAAAGAGTGCCTTGTACTATTAACAATGAGTACTAAAGTCTTTCATTTTTAATACACCTTTTATTTTCTGCATTCCTTAAATTATTTAAAAGAAATCTTCAAAAAGAGAAAAAAGAGAGATTTTTTAATTAATTAATTAATAAATTTCTGTAGACCCCGGCCATTTGATAACAAGGGAGGGCACATGGATGGAGATAAAGAAAGAAATTAATTGAGAGTAAAATACTGACTCGATTCCAATAGATAAAATAACTACATTATTGAACTTTTCAATAAATGTGATAATTACTGGTCCATAGTATAATATAGTATAGTTAAGATACCTCTACAAAAATAAATGTATGAATATATATCATGTCTTGTGTATAGTAATTGGAGGAAGAAAATTAGTTCAATCTTTTATCTAAGAAATAATTAAATTCATCTTACATTACAAGAATGAAAGAGAGTCAAAACCAGGGGTGGAACTGGGCCTTTGAGCAAGGTTCATTCATCCCCGGATTTTTATAATTTTATTTTTATAATTTTCAGATTTAGTATATTCACCCATTAAAAGAAAAATCATGAAGGATCTAGATCCGTCACTGATCGAAACTAATTACCTATTGCTTTGGGTAGGGAAAGAGTAAGAAGTGGAAATGAAAATACTGCAGGTGAGATGTCCTACTTCCTTCATACTGGATTTTTTTTAATGAGCTTTTTTTAAATTATCACTCAAATTAATTCAAAGTAACAATAAAAAAAAAATAGAAAAATTAGTCGGAATGGACAGCATAATATCCTTATCCCATATCAAAAAGATGTAGTGCTTATTGGAGTAAATCTTATACTATATTGAGTCAATAATTTTCTTCAAATTGAGGTGGGATAAAAGAGAATTCAACACATCCCTTTATATTTAGGGGGCATGATCATCAACTCTTATATGTGGATCATTAACGTCGTCATGACTATCGACTTAAATTCAACATGTGTAAACAACCTCATAATTAATTTGGGCCAATTCTAATATCATATTAAAATTGAGTCATCATCTATATAAAAAACCTTTTTATAAATAAGATTATACTAGTATCTTAAATGTTAATATAATTTTCTTTAATTTGATTAGAAACAAATGAGACTTTCTCAACGTGGGTTTCACCAAATATCTTATTTATTTGGAGAAACTATATTTTGGGCCCAAAAGTTTAGGGGATATTAATAAGTTAGACCCTATTCTATCAATATTTATAATTTAAGCCCAAAGTTGTCATTCTATTAGCATTTTAGGGTTTTTAACTAATTTTGTTAGAAAAATCCATCAAATGATCACGTGCAAGTCACGTGTCATTTAACGTAGAATATTTTTGAACAAGAACTCTTTCAATATTGTATTAATGCAAATTTAATGAAAATTAATAGCAAAAATAGAAAATATTAATATCCCTAAATATAAAAATAAATGATATTTTATTATAATAATCGTAAAGGGGGTAAAGTAATAAATTTAAAATGACAAATTTCTAAGCATAAAAAAATTAATTAAGATACTAAAAACGTAAATACTTTATAAAATACAATTAAAAATATTTTAGCATTTACTTTTTATTTTTTTTTCTTTTCATTTTTAAGCAAGCATCAACTTTTCATGAAAAGAGAATATTTTAAACTATTTAAGAAAATTATCCTTTATGATTCAGAAAAATGAGTATTATCCTTTTTTAAAACAAATATAAATTTATTCGACAACAATACCATACCCACATCATTTTGGCTGCCGCAACCACCTCACTGTCGCAACCATCATCACCACCATCCCACCATTAGTTCAACCTCATCACCACAACCTACCATCATCATAACCACCACCATCCCAAAAATCAAAAGAAAATATAGATTCAAATTTCAAATTTCAAAACAAAGCACATATTCAACAATCAAAATCCAAAATAAATTCAATCCCAATTTTCAAACTTTAATTAAAATCCAGTTTCTAATCTGCTTTTTAAATTCAAATTCAAATCAAATTTTTTCAAATGCAGAATCAATTCAGATTTCAAACATAGATTCAAGTCTGATTTCGGACCTATATTCAAATCTGATTCAAACCCAGATTTAAAAAGAGAGAGAGAGAGAGAGAGGAGAGATTTTCATTGGAGTGTAGTCGCCGGAGTAAGGGAAGGAAGATGAAGAGAATACGACGCTGGATTAAACGATGTTGTGTATTCAACGGAGTATTGAGATGAACAAGCATAAACGGAAAAAAGAGGCAGAAGGTGTGGAAGGGGAGAGATGGTGTAGGACGGTTGGGGTGGGGAACTATGGCGGAGGGAGGGTGTGGGCGACGACCATGGTTGGAAAAATTGGAAGAAACGCTGAAGTTGAAACATAAAAATGAGATATACGGTTAGATAAGGGTTTTTAATTTAGATTTTTTATTTGAACTATTTATTTTAATTCAATTTGAATTAAAATAACAATAAAAGAATTCTTGTTTAAAAACATCATTCGTTAAATGACACATGACTTGCAAGTGATCATTTAACGAATTTTTTTTTAACAAAACTAGTTAAAAAATCTAAAATTCTAACAAAATGATAACTTTAGGGCCTAAATTGTAAATAGTGATAGAATAGGGACTAACTTAGAAACATTCCCTAAATTTTGGGATCCAAAATGCAATTTTCCCTATTTATTTCAATAATTTAATTTCGTAAAACAAAAAAATTTATTACATTTTTTACGTCGCTGGCTGCATCACTTGTCAGATCTTTCCTCCCGTAGTAAGTAAGTGGGGCAGTTCTATTTCTAATTTCTTCTTAGAAATTCCCAACAACTTGGGTGGTAATCGGTAAAGTAATATTTCCTTGATTGTAGTATTAATTAATGTGCTTTATTTATATTCAATGGTCCCCTTCCATGTTCTTTTCTCTCTCACCAAACTTTCTTTTTCTTCTTTTATATGCTTGTTTCATAAGCAACTCTCTCTCTCTCTCTCTCTCTCTCTCTCTCTCTCTCTCTCTCTCTCTCTCTCTCTCTCCTTGGGTGTGAGCATATTCAAAACACAAAAATATATGCTAAAATAAATTAACTCCAAGGTATTGAATTATAGGTGGCTTATAATGTGATCTTAGACTTTCCACAATGGGGGTTGAAACATGGGAATGAAATGGGATTGAGCTGGCTGGATGGATGCAATGGGGGTATTAAAAGGGTTGGGTCGGCTTGGCTAGATGAAATTTTTCATCCAAATTTAAACATTTTCTTTTTTTTTTTTTTTTTTATATATTCAACACGTGTCAGCTTCTTATTGGCGAGTTGGATTTTCGAAAAAAAAAAATTTATCCTAAATCTTTGAACTGAATTATCACCTAGTAAATTATTATTTTTTTATTTTTTTTTTCACCATAATTCATCATTTTTTTTTCCCTACAAATTGATATAAGTTTCATTTGATTTGGACACAAAAAAAATACTCATTTTTCAATTTGAGCTTAATTATCACCTAGTAAATTAATTTTTTAAAATTTTTTTTTTCACCAAAATCCATCAATTTTTTTTTCCTACAAATTGATATAAGTTTCATTTGATTTGGACAAAAAAAAAAAAACACTCAAAGTGATGGGGTATAGAATGATGAGTTGGAGAGAGTTGAAATTTAATTTAAGTTAGCCATTGGAGTGGGGTAAATGAAATGGGTAGATGAAATATTAGGTGGATGAGAAAAAATATAAAAAGTGTTAGATGAAATGGGGGAGTGGTATTAAACCACTGTAGATAGTCTTACACGGTCAAAGATGCATGAAATAATTAACTTATCTAGTCAAGGGCACATGCTCTTGATTGGCAACATCAAGGAGCTAGCTACTTACATTGGATTTTGTGAATCTATTTAAGTTTTCTATTATATGTTCAATCAAGGAGAAGGATTTAGAAATAAAGAGAGGCTCAAACATTGAGCTCGGATTTGGATTTGATCAGTAATATATTATACTTCCTTCGTTTTAAATATTTTTTTTTGAATTTAAAGATATTTTGAATAATAATTTAGGTTGACATAATTATTCTAATAAACATCTAAAATTTGTTATTATTAATATATACTCCCTCCGTCCCATTAATAACTTCACTTTTTGCCATTTTGGGTGTCCCATTGAAAGCTTCACCTTTCCTTTTTTGGCAAAGAATCTTTACTATTCCCTCCACTCATTCTCTCTCCTACATTATTTTAATACTCACAACACCATTATAATTTATTATTCCCTCCACTCATTCTCTCTCCTATTTTCAAATTTCTCTCTCCTATTTTCAAATTACACTCACAACATTTTTTCTTCCCACCCATTTTCTTAATTTGCGTGCCGAAGCCAAAATGGTGAAGTAAATAATGGGACGGAGGGAGTATATATATATATATATATATATATATAATAGTGTAAATAATAAATTTCAAATTTTCATTACTATAATTAAATTAACTTAAATTTATTGCTCAAAATTTCTTTGTAAAAAAAATAAAAAGTGAAAATATCATTTTGAGACGTCGAAAGTATTGAATGAAGATTTCACTTTAAAATTTAAATTTATTGATGACAAACTCTAATCTCTATATTCATCCATATTTAGTCTTTAAGGAGATGTGAGATAGCATATACTCCCTCCGTCCCACGTTAGTTGAGACTTCTTTCCCTTTTGGGCCATCCCACGTTAGTTGAGACTGTCCAAAATGGCAAAAGAATCTTCACTATTTACCCCACTCACTCTCTCTCCTATTTCACTTTTACACTCACAACATTCTCTCTCCTAACTATTCCTCCCACTCATTCTCTCTCCTATTTAATTCTTCATACTCACAACATTTTCTTTCACTTTTTCTCTCACTTACTTTTCCTTAATTGATGTGCCCAAAAAGTTAGTCTCAACTAACGTGGGACGGAGGGAGTATACTCCAGTTTACACTCCTTTCTTTAGTCCAAAAATAAATACTCTATTCGTCCTACTATAATTATTAAAATATTTCATATGGTGTCCCATTACAAATTATTTACTTTATTAAATTGAAATATTTTATTACATTTATATTAATGTGATCAATATGTTATATTCACAATAACAATTTAATTATTATTTTCTAACTTACTTTTACCTCACTTTTCATCCTGATAACACTTACTTCACTACACTTTTTTTAATTTTCGTACAAATAATAAATGTGTAATTATAGTGGGACAGAGGGAGCATTTAATTTTATTTAGAAAATATTTTTTACTATTAAATATTAAAATAAATAAATATTTTTACAATTCACTTTTAAATTATCCAATTATAAAATGATTACTGAAGATTTTTGGTCAAAAAACTTAAAAATAATTTAGAGACAGTTTTTCTACAAATGTGATAATTTCTTTTGGACACTCATTTATTTGAGGACTTGGAGAAATACTAGCAGCCAAAAGGGATTAATCCAAACATTACCTAAGCATTATGCAACTATTCCTAGAGTTCCGTACCTTGTCATAAACCTAAATCGGCCAATAGACACCTACCATACAAACGGTCAACGCCAAATCAAACCCTATTTGGACTAGTGCGATTAATATAAAAGTGCATTGCTGATACTGTATTCGGTCTCACAACATTATTTTAAAATTATTGTATTATTGATTTTGTTTTTATTTGATTTGTAATTTATGAGTTTTTAATATTCTTTTGTTATGCAATAAAACTCTTTTTTTATGTTGAAAGTTTATCAAGTTATCAACTTCTCTAAAATTTTAAGTTAATAGATAGGACAGACAATATATATCAAAATTGATGATGTCAAAATCGTCAAATCAGCCCCAAATTCAAGCGATCGTCTGCTCCGGAGATGGTTAGGCCTGAAAATAAGACAAAACACGTAAACTAAGCCGAGGCTTGACCGGCGAAGGCCCTCCGGCGTGAGAGTAAGTCACGATTTTGTGGTGAGAAACTAAATTGACAGAGTTTCTGTATGTAAAAAATAACGTACCCAATATTGTGCTATATGACTTATATTTATAGGGATGGATTGATAGAATCCATGTTGAATAGAATTCGTAAAGAGATAAGATATAATCCTAGGAGGATTATATCTGTTAAGGAGTCATTGTTTGACTTGGATTGATGTAGATGGTTACAATCCTGATTGGATAATAACTGTCGAATTCTTGTTTGAATAGGACTGTTCAATCTGCTTGCCGGATAGCCGAGGAACGTAAGTGCCTTATCTCGACATTGGTGTGTAAGCCGAGATGCATGATTTTGCTTCCTCGTCCATAGATGATCTGGCGGCATGTGGATATGCCGGGACTCATGATTATGTCTCCTCGTCATATGAAGATATGCCGAGGTAAGAACTTTTATCTTCTCTTCGTTTATGACTTCTCGGATCGTGACGAGCCAAGGGAAGAATAAGAAGTGCCCGTTGTGAATGTAAGGCCGAGGAGATACCCCTCGGCATACGAGGAGGGTATCCTTGGCACTTGTAATTGGGGCACTTATACTGTATATTGGGCCGTGACTGGCTTTGCTGATGATGAGGTACGAGACCGAGGAAACCCATGGTGGCTTCTAATAACTTGTATGTGGATTATGTTTATAGCCCAATCCATTTGGGCTTGACCCGGACAAGCCCATGTTCGTATCTCGATTTGTACTGCTCAGTGGCCCCCAACTTTCTAGCTCGGCCTAGGACGAGGAGAAAGTCATCTCGTCCTTGGCTTATGGGATACGAACGGGTTTGACACGCGTCAGAGACGCTTCATTTTGGGCGTCGCTTCATTATCCGCCGGTTACTCGCCATGATGATGAGTGGTGGGCCCCCAAATCTGACAGGTCCTCGAAAATTGTTGCTGGCATTTAATGTTGGTGGCACCATACCCGGTGACCCGTTTTTCTTTTGGGTTTGACCCGGTTTTAGGGGGTATAAAAACCAAATCCCTTATTCATTTCAGCCTTTCAGCCTTTGAGATATTTGAGAGAGCATTTGCAAGGTTTAGGCGATAAACCCCTCCGGTGAGTCTTAGAGCATTCTCATACCCAGTTTTCGGCGAGCTCGAAGTTTCCGGTGAAGTTGTCTCAGAATCTGATTTCAACCGCTTTTCAACCAACAGGTATGCGTTTTTCTTCCTTTTTATGCTTTTTTCGTTTAGGATTTTGCCATTTCTAGGGTTTTAGAAAGATTTTTGAATTTTCGAACTGCCATTGTCAAGTTTGAAACTTTTCTTCATGAAACTTTGATTTTCTTGTACATATTGTATGAATCCCTTTGAGTCTTGTTTGAATTCCTTTGAATCTTGCATAAACTCCTTGGAATCTTTGATTTCTCCCCTTAGAAAATGACTCGTTCTTGGGACCATTCCCTCATTTATGGATACCACAAGGGCAACCTGAGAGTTTACCGGAGAGAGAGAGGACCTTGGTTGATGCTGAACCTGGATGACATAGGAAAGATGTTGAAAAACTATGGCCGTACCCGGATGTTCATCCAATACCCAGATAATACGAGGATTGACCGAATTGATTCCTCGACTCGTAATATAGTGTTGCTCGAGGATAGGGCCGAAGTAATGGAGCACATTGATTTGTTCTACCCTTCCTCGGATCGCATAGTTCGTGAGCGTCTGAGTGGTAAGGTTCTCTCCTCGGCCTATCTATTATGACGAGGGGGGATATCCCTCTTCCCCGTCTTAAGGTCAGACATGGACGAGGTAACTAATTTTGACTCCTCGTCTTTTTACAGATATGACGGGAAGAGGGGAGAGACCTCCTCGTAAACCAAGATAGTGGATGCCTTTGCTGAAGGTGCTCTTGAAGGCAAGAAAGGCCGAGGAAGAGGAGGCCGAGGTGGAGGGCGAGGACGAGAGAGGCCACCCAAGGCCGGGGACCCTATGCTGCAAAAGTTATACTCCACGTACGGGGTGGATAAAGCTGAGTTCAAGTTAACTTACATAGGCAAGCCCGTCTTTAAGGATGACAAGGAAGAGAAGAGCTTTTATTACAATGACAACCATGTCAACTTCTACTTCAAACAGTTTCAACATGGGCTTCGTCTTTCCTTGGACCCCTTCATTAATGAATTTTTGGGAGACACGAGGGTTGTCCCGGCTATGTTGGGTGCTAACGGGACCAGGGTCCTCGTTAGTTTTATTGTACTCTGCCGAAGTCTAGGTTACGAGCTGACCATGGGAGCCTTCCGTCATTTCTATCAGATCAGCTATGTAAAGGATAGTCGGCTCCTCGTCCTCCGGAGTGAACCCAAACATCCAAAAATTCTTCTCCTAATGTCCAGCAAGGTTGGAGGTTGGGACAACCATGTTATAAGGGTTGAGAGCCGGTAAGGCTGGGAGTTCCAATCCCCTTTCGATGATCCAACTTCTTCGGGTCCAGTACAGAAGTATGGATGGACCCAAGACTTGATCAAGCGTCTCGATGAGTTTGCCGAGGTAGGGCTTCTCGACTGGTCGGCTTTGGAGGCCACGGATCACTACTACGTCCAGGCAGGCCTGATGCCGGGACCGAGGGATGGGGTTGTTCCCCTTGTAACTGTTAGGAGGGGAAGGCGTTTCAACGACTGGAGAACGCACCCCAGCCACGTTTTCCACGAGGATTGTGCGAGGTGTAAGGTCCCTCCAGTTGACCAATGCCTTAGATAAGATAACGTAGCAGGATGTAATTGTTTTACCCTTATCTTTGATACTTGTATTTTTTGTTGGCTCTCATTCTGCTTGTATGTAACCGTATCTTCCTTGTCCTTGCAGATTTAACCCCCGATCAAGAAGCGGAGCTAGCGATGAAGAAGTTGAGTGCTGTAGAATTGATCAAGCAGAAGAGACGTCTGGCCAAGGTCTCGGCCTTGAAGGAGAGGAAGGAGGATGCCAACAGTCGCAACCTCCTTTTGAATGCTCAGGGTGACCAACCCCTTCCCCTCAAGTTGCATGAGGAGGTTGAAGCCGAGGAGAGGGCCTTCGACGGCCAAGAAAAATTTTCAACTGTAGAGGGGCATAGCCTCCATGCTGATGCTATTGAGGAGATGGATACTCCGGTGACCGAGGACACTGACCTCGTCCAAAGGCGTTCCGTCTCCAAAAGGCCTCAAGGTGCTTCTGTCGAGGAGCCCCACGCCAAGCGACCTGCCGGGGAGCCCTCCAATCCCCAATCTCCTCCCGTCCTTACCATCCAAAGTATCAAAACCCAGGAAGAGGCCGAGGAGCTTGCTCAGCGTATGGCGGTAAACATCCCTCGTTTAAAGGGCCTCCCTCTGCAAACCAGGAAGGGGCCTTTATTGAGGTTGGGCCGAGCTCCCGTTCAAAAGGCCATGGAAGAGGAGGCTTACGACGCGCTGGTTAGAGAGAAGCCGAGCAGGGAGAACTTGCTGTGTCGTAAGGGTCTTATGCTGGCCGAGGTAACTATCTCTTATATTTAGTCTCTTTGGTTTCATTTGTACTTGATAAGGTCTAACATAAATTTATCTTGCAGTTTGCTAGTGTCACAGCTTACGAGAACGTCTTGGCCAAGGCCAATGATAAACAGCTGCACGATGCTAAGGCCGCCCAAAAAAAGGGCGAGACCGAGAAGGTTGCTCTGGTTGAGCTTCTAAAAGCCAAGGACGCCGACCTGGAGGCTGCTCAAGCCAAGGTAGAGGCCGAGGTGAAGAGGGCCGAGGAGCTTTGTAAGCAGGCCCAAGAGGCCCGTGCTCAACCTGAGGAACATCTCCGGCAGAAGAATGCCGAGCTGGCGGAGGAAAGAAGGCTCAAGGCCGAGGTCCACGTGAGGGCCAAGGAAGCCGAGGCCAAGTGTCGGGGTATGGAGGCCACCCTTCCTTCAAGGTAAGAGGAGGCCGTGATCCGTTTTAAGGAGAGCCAGGCTTTCCAAGACGTGGTGGATGAGAAGACGACCACCATGTTTGAGGATGGCTATCTCATCTTGCCCGTCGTATCTTGGCTGACCCCTCCACAGGCTTGGACATTAATAAGGTTGCTCACGATCGCCCGTAATCGCATGACGAGGAGGCTAGGGCTCTTCACCACCTGGTTCCATTTTCTAAATATAATTTGGACATCATGGCTGGGGAAGATGCCCAGGAAGGCCGAGATGCTTGGGTGCCACCATCTGTTGACCCCGGCAACCTTAAAGCTTTGGTGGAGGCCCTTGAAGACGGGGACATGGAGGCTGAGGCCGAGGGAGGAGAGGCCGAGAAGGTTGATGCTGGAGTTGAACAAACTATCCCTCCTCCTCCTGGTGTCGCCACTGATGATTGGTTAGATAAAACCCTTTGAAGACGCACAACAGTCTTAGGATTTTACATTTTTCTTTTGTTGTAATAGCTGATAGGGCTTTGTAATCTTCTTTTGAATATTAATGATAAAGTCCCTTTGTTTTAATTCATGTTGTTTCAATGAATTGCTTTGAATGCTTGTTTGTATGCTAGGCATAGGCCTAAGGCTTATAAAGGGGAAGTCGAGGAGGGTCCCTCGTCTCTGGTTATGAAGTAAGTTGTTAGGCAGAGGTGAGGTCCTTCGGCTTTGACTATACTTTAAGTCGTATAAGCCGAGGAGGGGCTCCTCGGCTTTGACTGTTGGGTGATTTCTTCTTTTTCGTCTCCTTATGCCGAGGAAGATGACTCGTGCACAGGTTTTAGACGTGATGCCTTTTAGTAAGGTGTTTCCTTATCTTGACGTGAGGCAAGTCAATAGGCCGAGGAGAGGTCCTCGGTCTTTGACTGTTTGAACCTTGTGATCCTTGAATCGAGGCGGACCCTCGTCAGGATGTAAGGTAAGCCAGTAAGTTGAGGGAAGATCCTCGTGTTGGCTGTTAGGAACTTAGTCATTGAGTCAAGGCGGACCCTTGTCAAGACGTAAGTCATGCATTTTGAAGAGTCGGGGATAAGATCCTCGTCTTCCGGTGTTTGTGTCAGAAGTTGATAGTTGCCTTGCATGTTGCAAGAAGTTTCTTTCATAAACTAGAACGTGATTACATCAAACTGCAATCCTATCAAACTGAAAATGGGAAACTAATCTATTACAAAAATGAACTAGACTAATGATAGTATTTTCGAAGATTGTTGGAGTGCCATGGATGCTTGAGATCCTTCCCCTCCTTAGTCTTCAATCTGTAGGTCCCCTCTCGAATGACTTGAGTGATGATATAGGGACCTTTCCAATTTGGGGAGAGCTTGTTTTGTTCTGCCTTCCGACCAGTTGCCTCGATTTTTCTAAGTACCCAATCGCCTACTTGGAATACTCTTCTGATGACTCTCTTGTCATGATATGCCTTGGTCCTTTGTTTGTAGTTTACCATCCTCATCTGTGCAGCTAGTCATCTTTCATCTACCAGGTCTAGGTCTAGGAGCCTATTAACCTTGTTGACTTGCTCATCGTAGTGGGAGTTTCTCACAGTTGGGATGGCCATTTCAGCTTGTGTCATAGCCTCGAAATCGAAGGTTAGTGTGAATGGGGTTTCCCCGGTTGGACCTCGGGTGGTTGTGCGAACAGCCCATAAGGCTAGGGGAAGTTCGTCCAACCATCTGCCCTCGCGTCCTTTAAGGTTTTTGGTAAGGGCTGTTAGGACCAGTTTATTGGCAGCTTCTGCTTGACCGTTGCCTTGGGGTCTGCTAACTGATGACTTTACGTGGCGGACTTTGAATCTTCCCAATTTTGTTGTAAATGCCGTAGAAAACTGGAGTCCATGATCAGAAACAGTTGTGTGGGGGAGGCCAAATCGACACCAGATGTAGTCGTGGACAAAGTTGATTGCGTTCTCTTTCGTTAATTTGGATAAATGGTTAGGAACCATGGAATCCGAATTACAATCCATGTTTGACAATCAAGTTTGGAACTTGATTGGGTTACCTAAAGGTGTAAAAACTAAAGGGTGCAAGTAGGTCTTCAAGACCGACATGGATGGGAAGGTGCATACTTTCATGACTAAGGATTGTAACAAAGGGATTTAGGCAAATTCATAGTATTGACTATGTTGAAACCTTTTTCGCCAGTTACAATGTCAAAGTCTATTAGAATTTCAATTGCCATTATCACATATTGTGACTATGTGACATGACAAATGGATGTCAAACGACTTTCTTTAAAAGGAAAGATTATTAAGGATGTGTATAGTACATTACCCGAATAGTTTGTCGATCCAAGAAACTCTAATAAAGTATGCATGTTGCAAAGATCCATGAGATGGGTTGAAGCAAGCTTCAAGGAATTGGAATCTTCATTTTGATGAATTGGTCAAAGAGTTTGACTTCATCAAAGAACAAAGATGAATCTTGTGTATGCATGAAATTCAGTGGGAGCGTAGTATTATTTCTACTATTTTATTACAATCTCTACACCAAGTTAGGTGTAGAGATCTTCAAATTAGCTACTGGAATGAGATTTGGATCTCAGATCTGAGGAAGAACTGTGGTCTTCAATGTGTATATGAGTGGGTATTGAATTGGTGTGATAGAGGATGAATTGGATGAGAGAGAGGGATCGAATTTGAGAGGATTGGTGTGTGTTGTATGTGTTTTAGGTGAGAGAGAGAGGTTTCTGGGCATATTTTGGCAGAGTGACAGTAGGGAGGCTCAAAAGGGATCCAGAAATGAGAGGGGGAGGGTCCGATTTATAGGCTGCTGATGAGGGGTGAGTTGTGTCGCACGGCGTAACGCTTCCGTTTTTCGTGGCTCATTGTGTCGCACGACTAGACGAGCCACTTAACCGTTTCTGGCGCCCACAACTGATTCTGGAACATTCCGAGTTAATTCCCAACAGGTCCAAAACGATTAATTCCCTGTAGGTCCTTCTGCATGGAAAAAAATACTTAAAAGTACTTCCTTCGCAAGAAACTTATAAAAAGCTCCCGGAAGTCTCGGAATGAACCGAAAATCTACCAAAACGCCCCCTAGTGCAATTTTATTGAGTAAAAAGCACTTTTATTGGGTCGCAAATTGGATTGGCGTACTTACAGTTCCACAACTTCTTGTGGAGTTGGTTTAGTCTCTACTATCGGTTCCATGTTATTTTGGGGTTCTTGAACTTCTTCAAGATCAATTTTACTCCCACTAGATGCTTTATTGAGAAACTTTTTCTCAAGAAAGGCACCATATCGAGCAACAAACACTTTGTTCTCTTTGCGGTTGTAAAAATAATACCCTTTGGTTTCCTTAGGGTAACCAACGAAAATAACCTTGTCGGATTTAGGTTCTAAATTATCAGAGACAAGTCTCTTTACATAAGCTTCGCAACCCCAAATCCTCATGAAAGAAAATCTAGGTTTTCTTCCATGCCATATCTCATGTGGGGTCTTAGGAGCCGATTTAGTAGGGACTCTGTTCAGTGTGAATGCAGCAGTCTCTAATGCATGTCCCCAAAAGGATATAGGAAGGTCTACTTGACTCATCATCGAACGAACCATATCTAATAGGGTTCTATTCCTCCTCTCGGAAACACCATTCCATTGTGGCGTTCCGGGTGAAGTCAACTCTGAAACAATTCCACAGTTTTTGAGATGATTGTCAAACTCTTGGCTCAAATACTCACCACCACGATCGGATCGAAGTGCTTTAATTGTTTTGCCAAGTTGATTTTGTACTTCATTTTGAAATGTTCTAAACATCTCAAACGATTCACTCTTTGACTTCATTAGATAGACATAGTCATATCTAGATAAGTCATCGGTGAATGTAATGAAATACCGAAATCCTCCTCTAGCAATGCTGCTCATTGGTCTGCATACATCAGTATGTATTAAGCCCAATAAGTCACTAGCCCTTTCACTACTCTTAGTGTAGGGTGGTTTGATCATTTTACCCAATAAACAAGATTCGCATATCTCATATGATTCATAATCATGTGAGTCTAACATTCCATCTTTGTGGAGTTTAGAAATGCGTTTCTCGTATATATGACCAAGTCGGCAATGCCACATGAACGAGTTGTTCACGTCATTCGGTTTAGACTTCTTGACCACATGATAAACATTTTCAACTCTATTTTGTTTCTCATCAACATCAAGAACATAAAGGCCATTAAGTGAATTTGCAATACCATAAATCATATCATTTAAATAAATATAAAACTTCTTATTCGCAATAAGAAAATTATACCCCTCATTATCCAAACAAGAAACATAAATAATATTCCTACTCAAATCCGGAACATAGTAACAATTGTTCAAAACAAGTACTAAGCCACTAGGTAAAGTTACATCATATATCCCTACGGCTAATGCAACAAATCTTACTCCATTCCCAACACGCACGTCAACTTCACCTTGTTTGAGTAACTTCCTATTTCTCAGTCCCTGCACATTTAAACAAATGTGAGATCCACATCCTGTATCTAATACCCATAAACTAGAAACAGAAAGGAAAATATCTATCATATAGATACCTGAAGTAGTAGCAATCGTATTGCTCTTCTTCACCTTTAGGCCTTCCTTGTAAGCCTTGCAGTTGCGCTTCCAATGACCAACCTCTTGGCAATGGTAGCAAACCGCATCCTTTTGAGATGCCTTGGGAGCCTCTTTGGCATCGACAACTTTTGCCTTAGGTTTAGCAACACTTGCTTTACCTTTGCCATCCTTCTTGAACCCTGTGCCTTTGTTAACCATTAACACAGTATCGATTTTAGTCTTCTTGATATTCATATCTGAAGCCTTAAGCATCGAATGCAATTACGAGAGATTCTTATCCATGCCAGTCATGTGATAGTGCATAATAAAATGACTATAACTTTCAGGCAATGAATTCAATATCAAATCCATGGCGAGTTCCAAACTCAATGGATTTCCAAGCCTATCGAGACGCTCAATGTAACCCTTCATCTTAAGGACATGAGCTCCCACCGATTGCCCTTCTTGCATCTTGCATGCAGTTAGGAACTTAACCACATCATACCTCTCGTTTCTTACTTGCACTTTGAACATTTCCTTTAAGCGCTCAGCAAGATCAAATGCTACAACTATGTGCTCAAGGTCCTTCTGAAGAGCCTTAGACATAGTGGCTTGCATAAGGCATGCAACATCCATATAATCATCATTATGTTTCTTATGTGCATCCTTATCAGCCCTAGAAGCATTTTGAGCAGGTTGAGGTGGAATGGGTTCATTGAGAACGTACAATTTCTTCTCTTGCTTTAGAACAATTCTAAGACTTCTGACCCAATCAGAATAGTTTGTACCGTTGTCCTCAAGCTTGTCCTTCTCAAGGACTGATCGCAGTGACAGGGGTTGATTATTGTGTGTAGCCATTCTACATTAAAATATGCAAACAATATAAACATATATCAAAATCAACATATTTATCATCTAATAGCAAATAATGTATTTCATAAATACTCCCACTAAATCATACACCTTCAAATACAAGCATGTATCATATAATCATAGTAGGCTAAGATCCATATTTCACTTGATTTTGGTTTAACTGAGTCAATGCCTGAAATCAAGCTATTTAGGTAGAAACATCAATCATATCACTATAGACTCTTAGATCTTTTATGAGATTTCCTTAGACATCATATGTCAAAAATATGTTTTTAAATCTCATCTATGCCTTGGGTCAAATCTCATTTGAAAGCACCAATTAAATCAAAACCTTTTTCAAACATGTGAGACATGGAACGATGCACCTAACTGAGTCAAAACTACATAAACCATTATCTCACCTTGATCACAAATTAAGATATAAGATGCACCCAACTGAGTTGAAACTACATCAAATACCCTAAAATATCACAAGTGTTCTAATCAAGGAATGACATAAGTCTTAAATATTTAAAAGGTTTTCAACATGTAACATAGATCTCATGTGAACATAATCATGAACACAGGGCTTCACAAAATTTCATACAAACAATTTGATTTAAATCAAATTGTTCACACACAAATCTCTGTGGTTCGACCCTTACTTTTGTATATTGCTACTTCGATAACTTGTACACTTGCAAGGTTTTTATTATAAGAGGATTTTATCCATCAACATTCCTAATCAAGCACATATGGGCAAAGTTCGAAATGTTTCGCCATTAAAGATTATTTTTAAGTCTTGTAATGTGTGATTTAATAGTTTTATTGTATTGTAAGTCGAGTCTATTATGTCGTATGCTTATTTGTCTTTAATTACTTGTGTCGCGAGCTAAGCTTATTTTAACTTTTATTTGTTTTAATAATAATTATCGTCATTTCTCGTATTTATTTAATTGCAATTACAGAAAATTAATTAAGTGTGAAGTATTTTTTTTATTTATAAATAGTAATAATAATAATAATTTTATTAATCATAAAAATAAAGAATATAAAATAAAATAAAAGTGGTGGGGTATAGAATGATGAGTTGGAAGGGTGTTGAATTTTTATAAATAAAACCATTGTAGGGTGTAAAAGTTGAAAGGTAGTTGATAAATTAGGTGGAGTAGAGAGAAGCTGATGTGGAGTGGTAAAGTGGGTGTTGAAAGTGAAAGATGTGTTGAAACCATTGTACATGGGCTTAAACAAATCTTACGATGAGCACAAAAGAAAAAAATACAATATAAATAAAATACAAGTTATAATATAAACTTGAACAAAAAGAAAATCATATGATCATCGTCTTGATTTGTTTGATTCCGAGCTTTGTGTGACACTCTCCTTAATACTACCTCGCCCCCTCACTACGAGTGCTCGAATCTTCAATGGACGTTAGTCTCTCTCGATAGAACGGATGAATCGGATACTACTCCTCATTTGAGTATTTCGGCGAATCTCAGTATGATTGGACAAAATCAACATAATATTGTATACTATTTTAGGAGACCAAATAAAGAAGAATAACAAATTGCAAAGGGGAAGATGGAAGATGGAGAATTGATGAAAAAAAACTCATTTATTCTTTTATTGTGTCTTTCTCACTTATAGCTTCAACAACTCTCCCATGAATGCCAAATTAATCTTTATATTAAGATGTGATTCATTACCTTGTATTCATGGGGTTTAATTTCACAATTTGTAACCCCTAATTCCAAGGAAATGATCTATATTAATCCCTCATTAATCAAGGAATCATGAGATATCAATAGTGGGGTTTAATTCTAAAATTTACACATTCAACCCAGGGGCGGATCCAGGGGGGGCAGGTGGGGGCACTCGCCCCCCCCCCCCCAGCGGCGGAAATGCAGTGAAAAAATTTTTTTTTGCCCCCACCATATTTTTGTTATATATGTATATATATATAATTAACTTCAAGATTAACACCAGTGAGTGGTGTGGTTCAGTGGTAGAAGGGGTGAAGTTAAAGCCTTTGGTGTTTCCTTTCAAATCCATGTTCGAACCCTGCTACCTACATTTTTCAATTAATTTTGTCTTCCATCTTTGCTATTCTTTCTCTTAACAGTTTTGTTTTTCTCTTTCTCCTAATTTCCTCACATTTTTTCAATCTTAATTAATTCGTTAGGCTTTTCCCATTTTTTTTGTTTTTGGTCTTTCTTCCTATAATCCCAAGTTTAATTAGCAAATTTGAATTTCTTTTTTGTACGAGTAATATATTTTAATAAATTGTTTGCGTTAAATACTTCAACATTATTTCAATCGTTCTTTGAATTATTTATTTTTATCATTTTTGTTAACTAAAATACATTGTATTTCATGGATCCGACCCATTTTTTACTTGTCCGACCCGAAAAAAAAATTTCGGGAGCGCTGCCCCCGAACCCCCGTGTAATCTTGCCCCCCCTCGGCCAATTCCTGACTCCGCCCCTGATTCAACCCACCAACTTTGAGTTATCATATCTTTCTCATCCAATCTCGAATTGGACATCTAGATATACCATTTCAATGTTCACACGGATTGGAACATGAATTTACAATAATCTTTGTCAAACGACAAACGATTTATGTAAGAAAAATACACAATTTCCTTCACACACACAACATATTTTTCTAACATTACTTTGGTGGTGTCAAGCCGGACCAAATTAAGAGGGTTGGAATCGAGAGGAGAGTATGGTGTTCTTAAAAAATCAAGCATCAAGATGTGCGCAGGGGCGGATCCAGGGGGGGGGCAGGTGGGGTCAATTGCCCCCACCGGCGGCGAAAATAGCACTGATTTTTTTTATTTTTTTTTTTGCCCCCACCGGTGTTAGGGATTTGGCCGGAGAAGACTCTTTGCCGGAGAACTGGAGAAGACGAGGAATCAACGTTTTTTTTTTTTTTTTTAGTAATCAAACGACGTAGTTTTAATAAGTTTCTCACTTATTAAAACTACGTCGTTTTAGTTTTTGATTAATAAAAAAAAAAAAAAACAAAGGATCATTTATTGGAAAAAAAAGAAACAGACCTTCTTCGTTTCCTCATTCTCTGCGACCGACGGATTCCTTGAAAAACCCTAGCCAACGCCGCCGCTCCCTCTCCGCCCCTGTCCGCCGCTGCTCCTCCTTCTCGCCGCCGCCGCCGCCGCCCTTCTCCTCCTTCTCGCCGCCGTCTCTCTCTCGGTAATTTCCTCTCTCTCTACAAATTTGAATGGAGTTTACAAATTTAAATGTGTTTTGATTAAATGTGTTTTGATTAATTTTAATTTCTTCACAAATTGATAAGTTTTCAATTGTATTTTTTGTTCGTTTAGGTTTATCAATGGATAGATTTGTATTAAAAAGACCTAGATCTACTGCTTCTAGTTCTAGTGTTGGAAATGAAAATGTGGTTGTCGAAATTGATCAAAATGACATTGTTTCTGATCCCGGTCTACGAAAGTCAATTGATAGTTTTGATGTGAATATTCAGGACCGTATTCGTAGAGAATATGTTGCTAAAGGTCATTGTCAACCAAAAGGTCATGCATTTCCAAAAAGGAATTCCAAGTCGTAATTTTAGAGATGATTGGTTTGGGGATTTTAATTGGCTTGAATATAGTATGTCTAAAGATGCCGCATATTGCTTTTGGTGTTTTCTTTTTAAGCATGGTAAAGTGGCACCGGGAGATGAAGCATTTACTAGTATTGGGTTTAGCAATTGGAAAAAGGGTCTTGAAAGGTTTAGAGCACATGTTGGTTCTCCTTCTAGTTCACACAACCAAGCAAGAATCAAGTATGAAAATTTTTTGAATCAAAAACAAAGCTTGAGTCATGTTATTGATAGAGGTTGTGCGATAAAAGACAAGGCATATCAAATTCGTTTGACGGCATCCCTAGATGTTATTCGTTTTTGCTTGGGTGAAGGTCTTCCTTTTAGGGGACATGACGAGTCTTCAACTTCCATAAGACCGGGTACTTTTTTATCGTTGTTGCGATGGTACAGTTTAAGGAATGAAGAGGTTGGTAAGGAGACTCTTAAAAATGCTCCAGGAAATTCTCAAATGACTTGTCCCTCTATTCAGAAAGATATAATTAATTGTTGTGCTGTTGAAACAAGACTTGCAATATTGAGTGAACTTGGAGATGGATTATTTTCTATCATGGTTGATGAGTCTCGAGATTGCTCAATAAAAGAGCAAATGGCGATTGTTATTAGATATGTGAACAATAAGGGGGAGGTCGTGGAAAGATTCTTGTATTTGATTCATGTTAAGGAGACCACATCGATATGTTTGAAAGAGGCAATTGACTTGGTATTTTCTGAATTGGGATTATCAATGTCAAGATTGAGAGGTCAAGGATATGATGGTGCATCTAATATGAGAGGTGAATTTAATGGTTTGAAAGCACTTATTTTAAGAGAGAATCCATCGGCATGGTATGTTCATTGTTTTGCTCATCAAATTCAATTGGTGTGTGTGGCTGTATTTAAGGCAAATCGGTATGTTAGTAGCTTTTTCAATTATCTTGGGGATATTGTTACAGTATGTGGATCTTCTTGTAAAAGAGCAGATAAACTTCGACAAACTGAACATGATAGACTTGTTGAAAGGTTGGAGAATGGAGATATCAATTCAGGAAGTGGCCAAAATCAAGAAACCTCTTTGCGTAGACCGGTGACACTCGATGGGGATCTCATTATATTACTATACTTCGTCTTGAAGCTATGTGGCCATCGGTGATTAAAGTCCTTGAAAATATATTTAATGATGGAGTTGATGCAACAACACGTGGGCAAATTTCGGGTTTGATACAAAGGATGGAAAGTTATGAGTTTGTGTTTATTATGATGTTGATGAAACGTTTATTAGGCTTCATTCACCCATTTGTCTTTAGCCTTGCAAGCAAAAGATCAAGATATTCTCAACGCACTTAATGGGGTAGAGATTGTGAAAGAAAGATTGCAAACATTTCGAGAATCCGGATGGGATACTTTATGCCAAGTAGTGAATTCTTTTTGTGAGGCTAATGAAATTGATGTTGTTAAGATGGATGACATTGTCCCAAGACGGATTCGCGTCAAAAGAGATGGGACGAATATCACTAACTACCATCACTATCGTGTTGAAATATTTTATGAGGTAACTTAACTATCACACATTTTTTTTCTATTAACTTTAGTATAATTAACACGTTATCTAAAATTATTCTTGTTTTACGTCAATTAGGTTGTGGACTCTATTATACAAGAGATGGGGGATCGTTTTTCCGAGTCTAGTACAGAATTGCTTAAGTATATGGCATGCCTCAATCCGAGAAATAATTTTTCTAGCTTCAATGTCGAGAAACTTATCCGTCTTGCCAAACTATATCCACTAGACTTCTCAGAGATGGATCTTCTTATAATTCATGATGAACTTGAAAATTTTCTTCTTCGTAAGACTTGATGAACGATTCTCCGATATTGAAGACTTGAGCAGTCTATCAAAGAAGATGGTTGAAACTATGAAAGAGAAAATGTTTCCATTAGTCTATCGCTTGATTGAATTGGTCTTGCTCTTACCTGTAGCGACTGCAACTGTTGAGAGAGTGTTTTCTGGGATGAAATATTGCAAGTCAGAGCTGCGAAATAGGATGGGAGATAAATATTTGAACGATTGTTTGTTGGTGTACATTGAGAAAGCTCTGTTCATAGATATTTCTAATGAACGAATCTTGAAGCGTTTTCAAGATATGGCTACTCGTAAAAATCTTTTGCCGAAAATCTCTAGTGCCACTAGTGCTATTTAAATTGTAAGTTTTTTTTTTTCGGTTATTTCCCGTTCTGTTGAACTAATTTGAACATGATTTTGTGTATGAAATATTATGACATTTTTCCTTATTTATTTGTTTTTCATGGATCCGACCCATTTTTTAATTGTCCGACCCGAAAAATTTTTTTCGGGGGCGTTGCCCCCGAACCCCCGTATAATCTTGCCCCCCCCCTCCGGGAATTCCTGGATCCGCCCCTGGATGTGCGGCTAAGCAAATCTAAGCTGCAGATCTTATGAAATGTTTGCATGGGAAGATGTAGATCTAAGAGTCATGAACTGGCGACTTAGAGGCATCAGAGAAGATCAGAGTTTATATCGGGTAAGGTGAGGTCATATCTATTTTTGATATTGAGGTAAGAAGGTCGGTGAAAGGGGAGGTGTAGAGATGAAATAGAGGTTGCATGAGGTGTGGCCGAGGAGGAAGGTGAGAATGATGGAGAAAAGAAGAGTATACAGCTGCAAGGGACAAAAGAATGATGTAAGAGGAGGCTACCAACAGCGGCGGATATCGTGTTCTTTGTTGGGAGGAGTCAAGTCAAGTGAGGAATTAAGTCAAGGGAGGAGATGCCAATTCCATGGCGGACGAAGAAGAATTCTGGAAATTTTGATTGAGTGAGGAATTGTTGGATGCAATTATAATTCTAGCATTTAGTTTGTTGAGAAAATTAATTGATGGGTTTCTCTAGATGGGACGTTTCTTGAAAAATGAGGAGTCATGTTAGTGAGATAAAAAGGTGTCTTTATTCCTACTTTTGAAAGGTTCAAGAACCAGCAAGTGGATTGCCTTAGTTTTATAAATTGAAGATGACATCAGCATTAAGGGTGTAAGTGGTTCGGTTCAAATCGCGATTTGAGATCGAACCGAACCAAACCATGCGGTTTGATTTGGTTTTCAAGTATGAATGGTTCGGTTCGGTCTCAAATATTTACAAACCACATGGTTCGGTTTGATTTGTGGTCTGACCCTCCCAAACCAAACGAAATTGAACCAAACCAAACCAAACCGTGGTTTGAGATCGCGAGACCGAACCACCAAACCGAATCGCGAGACCAAACCACCAAACCGAACCACATTACATAAACTAATCCTAACCCTTGTTTTGTATCTTATTTAGTATTTTTGTATTTTTATTAAAATTTACATAAACTAATCATAACCCCGTTTTGTATTTTATTAAATATTAATTTCATCATTTGTTATCTTCATTACGACACATAAATAACCAAGTTCTCTCCACGATTGCCATTGTAAAGTATTTTTCTTCCTTCGACCTCTCTCTTCCTCTAGTCTCTTAACCACTCGCATTTTTCGCTCTTCCTCCATGATCACGAAAAATTTAAACAATATGAAAATGAGTTTTGGTCTGAATCGTGGTTTGAACCGTAGTCTAAATAATGGTCTGAACCATGGTTTGGATCGCGGTCTGATCCGCATAATTGAACCGCGGTTTGAACCAAACCGAACCAAGCCATAGTGGTTTGGTTTGGTTCGGTTTGAATTTTTTCATGATTCGGTTCGGTTTGAAATTTTTCCAAATCAATAACTAGTGGTTCGGTCTGTAAATTCCCCCAAACCGAACCATTTACACCCCTAATCAGCATGAAGTGTGTGTGAAAGAGACACACCATAGTGTGTGTGATAGATAGAGATACACACCAATGTAGAGAGAGGGAGAGAGAAATATGAAGAAGAGTGCAAGAGTGACTCTTCTGGGAGTAGCCTATTGTTATCATTTTTTGTAATCCTTGAGTGAGAGATTCAAATTTGTAGGGTGATACACTTTGTAAAGTTGAGTTGTGATAGTGATAATGTTGTTGTGCCCGTGAAAGTAGGTAAGAGGCCGAAACACGTAATGTTGTGTGTGTTTTCTTTTTTGTGAGTGAATGTTTACTTTTTCCTATCTCTTGTGCGAATTTTCTTATGGGAGATCAATCCTAACAAGAGAAGAGATGAAAATGAGGAGAGAGGGAAAGGAAATACGTGTGGGGAGGGAGGGAGAGGAAATGACGAGAGGAGAGGGAGGAGAGGGAGAGCTTATGAGTGTTTGAAAAATTACAATTTCAAGAGAACTCTCAATTTGAAATTTACAAAAACCAACTGCTTAAAGAGGAATAATATTTGAACGTGAGCGCCCTTAGAAATTTTTTCGCTTAAACTATTAGGTAATTGACTTTGAGCTAAATTAGAAATTTTCACTTTTTGTGCTCAAGATTGTCGCTTTTATTTTAAAACTAGTAGCTATATTTTGCATGCTCATGAGATCACGCTTGGCATGCATCTCATACGTCATAATGTGACCAATTTTTTAATTGAAGTGAACAACATCTTGGGTATGTGATTCTAACAACATGAAAAGAATTAACTTTGGCAGAATTCGAAAAGTTTTAAAATGACAATTTTTTAGATGTACTTAGCAAATGAGATCACGCTTGGCGTACATCTCTTTTATTTTCATGAAACTGTATCAGTTCCTAATATGAGTTAACTTCAGCAAATTCAAATAAAGACAATCAATAATAATTTATAAATTTTACAAAGATTATTAAATTTTCATTTTTTTTTATGAAATTCAATTGAATAGTTCACAAGAGTTATACTAATATGATATCAGAGCTGGCCGAAGAAGTTGATGGATTATTTACCCATTTTAGATTTAAGATGATGGTCATTTACCATTTTTATTTGTCCCAAAAATATAGTCTCATTACCAAAATTGTTACTAATATCACTATAATTCCAAAATGAACCAACTAGAGAAATTACACTGTTGTGAATCAAAAAAGAAGAGGGGGAGAGGAAAAGATGAGAGTCAAGCATTAAAGAAGGGGAGATAAAGGGCAAAGGGCAAATCTCGGTGCGCCAAGCGCTCCCTGTCAAGCGGGGGTTGGGAGAGGGAACCATTTGCTATAGTCTTCTCCTGAAAATTGTCAAGAGGCTGTTCGTCAAGGTTCGAACCCGTAAAGAAGGAGAGATAATGTAGTAATAATTAAAGGATTTATTCCCCAGGTGCCCCTATGTTCAGATTTTAGGCCATTTTAAGGAGCCCCATTTTGTAAATCATAAATAAAGGTTTAAGTCCAAATTATATTTCCCCTCACACCCCTCGCTTCTGATCCCGTTATTTTAATAGAAATATGATCTTCCTATTTTACCCTCATATTTATACTCTTTTTCAACCTAGGGTTTCAGTTTCACGTTTTTTTAGAGAGAGGCGATTGGCGATTGCGATGGCGATGGTGATTTTGCGATTTGAGAGATTTCCCGGCGATAAACACTAGATCTAGTGTTTTCTCGTTTGATTTCTGCAGGATTTCAAGGTTTTTTGTGTTCGTAGTGTGTTATTGAAGACTCGTCTGCAAAAACGGGTAGAAATCTATTGTGAATCCATTGTATTATAGTATCTTAATTTGCTTTTAGTTGATATTGTTGTATTTAAATTGCTTTTATAAATTTATATTTATGTTTATTGAATTTTGTTTTATTTATATATTATGTGCATATCATATACATTCCCAAAATCACTTGCTATGGATTCAAATGTAATGGCATTCTTCAAGTTTGGGGATTTGACAGCTATTGCTATGTTTTCTCTGTTTTCATCATTTGATTCTATTGTTGAATTTATTTGTTCGAGGTGGGCCACTTTGAAAAGGGATACTCTATCTCTCTGTTACGTATTACCTAGCAATCCTTGTTGTATGTTGGTTAATGAAGAAGATTTTATGTGCATGAGTACGTTGATTCGTCGAAACAGGCTTGATTGCATAGATATTCGTGTGAATGAAAGTGGTGATTCTAGTATGAATGATGGGGGAGCTGAATCATCTAAATCTGTTGGTCACTGTGGCATTGAATCTGGTGATATTGAGTTTAGTAGTAGTGGTAGTAGTCGGAACCATGTTGCTGTGAACTTTTTCCGTCATAAAGAGAAGGTGCTAAAAAGTACAAAATGGGCAACTTCAATTCAAAAGGTTGGTCAAATATTTGAAGGGGGTTGTCCAGAGTTTAGAAATGCACTTTGTAAGTTTGCTACAGAAGTTGGATTTGAATTTGAATATCTGAAAAATGACAGAAAGCGTGTTACTGCTCAGTGTAGATATAAAGTGGACAAAGGTTGTCCTTGGAGGATTCACGCATCAGTTGAAAAGGTTAATGGATTTCTCTATATTAGGACGTATGTTCCAAACCATACATGCATAGATATTGTTAATAATGGGTTTGGACAAGGGCAAAGGTTGAATTCGGGTGTAATTGCAAGTGTTTTAATTGATGATGTTAGAAGTAATCCATCTATTAGGCCAAAGGATGTTGTTAATGATCTTAGGAAGGATTATGAGCTTGAAGTGTCATACAAATCAGTTTGGAGAGGCGTTGAGAAGGCAAAGGAAGCTGTGTTTGGTGACGCGGGTTTATCATATGACAATATGAGAGATTACTTTGATAAAATAAAAGAGTTAGACCCATGTTTTCAATCTAAGATTGATTATGATCATGAGACATCTCGTTTTGAGCGTTATTTTGTTGCATGTGGTGCATGTCTACATGGATTTAAATTATGTCGGCCTACGTTATTTCTTGATGGGACATTTCTTTATGAAAAGTACAAAGGGACTCTTTTGGCAGCAACAGCAAAGGATGGGGATAATGGTATGAAACTTGTCTTTTACCTTAGTTATAGGACATAATTTTTTTTTGTTTTTTAAGTTGAAATTATATTTATTATTTACTTTCTTTTATGATTGTAGGTCTTTTCCATGTTGCTTTTTCAATTGTAGGCTCTTAAAATATAGAAAATTGGACATGGTTTCTTGACAAACTGAAACCTCACATTAATGAAAGGACAATGACATTCATTTCGGATCGACATCAAGGGATCATCAAAGAAGTTAAGGATATAATGCCCTCTGTAGCGCATTCATTTTGTATGTTTCATATGAGGAACAATTTGAGGGACAAATTGAAAGGATGTTCAGTAGAGCTTCGGTCAAATATGCTTCATAAATTTTCTCAGTGTTCGTTAGCTCCAACGCATGAT
The DNA here is from genome assembly GCA_022495995.1 of Adenophora triphylla var. japonica. Taxonomy (NCBI): domain Eukaryota; kingdom Viridiplantae; phylum Streptophyta; class Magnoliopsida; order Asterales; family Campanulaceae; genus Adenophora; species Adenophora triphylla. Next base: position 82,966 of record JAFEMH010001893.1, on the reverse strand, counting down.
CTTTTTCAAATTTATTTGAGTGAAATGAAGAAAGAAGGTGGTACTAAGGTTGAAGAATTTATGGATGCTCTTCTAGTTGCCAACTTTGCGAGTGCTTATTTTCCGGGGAGGCGCTATGGTGAGATGTGCTCAAATGCTGCAGAGACTTTTAACTCTCAGATAAAACACTATAAGGGGCTTCCAGTTTTGGAATTAATTGATCAAAATCGTTTGAAGGTGATGGAGAGAATGTTCAAGCACAGACAGGAATCTTTGAGTTGGAATACAAAATTGTGTCCATTGAAGGAGAAGAAATACAAAGGAAGGTTCGAGTATGGCAAGTCATGGACTATCACTCCTTCAAATGAACGTTTCTTTGAAGTTCACTCTGAACCATCCATGTCAGTTGATATTCAGCAGTCCAAATGCATATGTGGGAAGTGGCAGCATGAAGGTTTTCCATGCATTCATGCCATTGCAGTTTTGTCAAGGACAAGAGAAGGTTCCTTACCATTTATTGAGCCTTATTTCTACACAAGTCACTACAAGCAGTGTTATGCTCTTTCTATTCGTCCTGTTCCTTCATTTGGTAAACGTGTGGTTGCTAAAGAAGTTATCATACTTCCTCCTGCAACTAAACATCCTCCAGGTAGGCCAAGAAAGACCCGGTTTCCTTCTAGAGGAGAGGTTGCAAAAAAAAGGAAGATGACATGCTCTCGTTGTGGGAAATTAGGATATCACAATAAAAGGACATGCAAAGAACCTTTGCAGTTAGAACTATAGGCTTTTAATTAGACATTGATCTTCATTTCATGCATTCAATTAGTTGATTTTACTCGGGGGTTTGAATGAATTTTTATTGAATTATTATTATTTCGATTTACATACAAGGTAGTTTTTATGAAGGCTTGTTAAGGATTTGTGGCTGAATGTGATTTTTTGAATGTCTTATACCTTATATATAAGACCTATTACAAACACAATGCAATTGGATTTTTTCATTTTCATCTTTTAATAAGTCTTATATGTTACTTATAAGACTTTTTTAAAATACAGTTAATAATCCAAATGTTCAAATAGGTCTTATATATAACTTATAAGACCAAAATAATTTATTTTATAGAAAACTGATCCACTTTGTTTTTTCTACTCATATATATTATATGTTAGATAGTAGATATGAGATATCCATAGGCTCATAATGATAAAAATTATAGGTCTTATATGTTACTTATAAGACTTATTTTAATAAATCTTATAAGTAACATATAAGACTTTTTAAAACACATTTAATGAAAACACAGTTATAAGGTCTTATATAGAACACCTGCTAATTCTTATATACTGCATCATAAACTAAAAAACATTAAGGGAAACACATAACCATATCCTAATGTTTGAACAACCATATCCTATTGTTTGAACATAAACATATCCTACTGTTTGAACATAACAATAAGCTACTGTTTTGAACAACCAAACTAACTACGATATACAGTGTTTTTGTGGTTCAAGAAGTCGTGAAACATTTTTGCCCTGTACATAGTAGCAGAACCACCATCATAACTTTTGCTCACTACCCCTTTCTCGAAAATATCATGGGCAAACATCAACACATGAATACCACAATCAAGCTTCCATATCTTTGTTGTGGAGTCCATTTTACCTTGTTGAATTTTGGCTTTTCAATTTCTTTTTCAGGCAAATCTTTGTCTTTACCGGATAATACACGTTTTGCATAATCAAACTAAATCAAGAAAAGAAAATACAATAATCAGACTGAATGTGCGCTCGCCCCGCGGAATTTTTAGGTTTTCCGAGGATTGAAAAAGAAAAGGAGTCCCCACGCCATGCTTAAGAGGTGCACTTTGAAAAACCTTTGAAAAAGAACGGGTTCGGGGGTCAGGTTACGTGTTGGGAAGAACCGAGAGTTCACCCAACACGCCTCGTCTGTAGACGAGTCTTTCTAATCAAACATCCAAGTAATCCATAAGTGTGTGCAATCATTGATAATGAACAAGTGTAGTAAACATGAATTTTATTGATTTGGAAAGAGACTTACAACTTGTGAACCAATTATTCAGGGAGGCCACATCCCCATTATGACAGATCAATACAAATTACAAGAGGAAATGGTATCTGCAAATGGTCATAGAGTGTCGCGTGACACAGGATGTGCCTAGCTAGATGTGTCGCGTGACACAGGACCTAACCAGTCATAGTGTGTCGCGTGACACATAGTGTCCATCTGCAGATACCTACAGATTTGAACTCAGCAACACCAATAGCCAACACAGATCCAATTGATCAATCAGATAAGCTTCGAAATATAGAATTAACAACAATTCAACCCAGGGAGTGTAGATATGGATAGATCCACACCCCTTGGAGTCTAAACACCAAATTCAACAAATATTCAACAATAAACACCCAATTATTCAGATCAACCAAGTTAAACAGAGAGATTACGATTGGGATTCAATAATCTAGACAGATAGAGTCTGGTTATTGAATCCAAGGGAAGTAAAACAATAGAATTATCTAATTATCAAGGTAAGAGAGAGAGGAAAAGGGGGTTGAGGGTGTTACCCTTCTTGCTTCCACGAATTCTGTATCAAGTTAGATACAGAACCCTTCAATATCAGCTTCTGGTCCTGGAAAGCTTAAGAGTTTCAGTTGAGAATAGATCTAAGAGAAGGTGAGGGAAGTGGGTTGAATTGGAAAGGATTAGAGGTAAATTGGGAAGAGAGAGAGAGAGAGAGAGAGGTGTGTGTTTTAGTGTGTGTGTTACGTTGCAATTTCTGCAGAGTAACAGTATGTCAAATTATGGATCCATTTCTAAGAGGGGAAGGGTCTTATTTATAGGCTGCAGTTAGTGGTCACCTTGTGTCGCACGACCTTATGTAACCGTTTTCCAAGCCTCGACTTGTCGCGTGACACAAGGTGTCACAACCGCTTTTGGCGCCAAAACCAGTTTCTGGAACATTCAGGGAAAATACCCAAAAGGTCCAAAAGGTTTTATTCCCAGGGGGTCCTTTAGCATGAGCAAAGTACCAAAAGGTACTTCCTTCGCGGGAAACTTATGAAATGTTTCCGAAAGTCTCGGGATAGGCCGTAAATTTACCAAAATGCCCCTTAATACAATTTTATCACATTAAAATGCACCTAAAAGGGTCGCGAATTGGATTGGCGTACTTACAGAGCCCCTCGGCAACGTCACTTTTGGAAAAAGTGAGGTTGTCGATAAAATAAGACCCAATCTCAATGAGCAGCTGGGGATAAGGCAGAGGGTTAGGCAGTGATCTGGGGAGATCGGATGGCTGGACCTTTGGAGAAAGGATTCCTATGTATCCCTGAGAGGGAATCAAGCCAAATTGTAGTTCGGAAACGAGACTGACAAGAAGCAAGAAAGGGTAGAGATGTATCTTCATACCTTTGTTGTGCTTACCTGTAGCTGCCTGAGGGGCTGATGCTTCTGCGGGTGGCAAGTAGCTGTCGTTGGTGCAAGGTTGTAGCTGTCAGAGGGCCTCATGCTACCGCTGTTGGAGGGTTGTTGTAGCTGCCGGGGGGTCTCATGCTGCAACTGGTGGTGGCGAGTAGCTGCCGGAGGGTCTCATGCTACCGCTGTTGATCTTCGTGGATGCCGGAGGGACTCATACCACTAGGTGTTGGTGAGTAGCTGCCAGGGGACTCACGCTACTATTGATAGTCTTTGTGGATGTCGGAGGGACTCATACCACTGGGTGTTGGGTTGTAGCTGCCGGAGGGACTCATGCTACTGTTGATAGTCTTCGTGGATGCCGGAGGGACTCATACCACTGGGTGTTGGGTTGTAGCTGCCGGAGGGACTCATGCTACTTTTGATAGTCTTCATGGATGCCGGAGGGACTCATACCACTAGGTGTTGGGTTGTAGCTGCCGGAGGGGCTCATGCTACTGTTGATGTTGGGGATAAGTGTGGCTGTCAGGGGACTCACGCCACTGTTCCTGTTGGTAGTTTACTGGTTCTGTCAAGTGCGGGACGGTCTCTGTTGACAGTTGGTTGACTTTGGAGTCATTGGCTTTGCTTGGTAAGTCAGGAACTTTGCTTGCTAGGGAGCGGGTTCTTGTTGGTACTTTAGTGGCGAGGCCACTGATCTTGGTACGTCTTGCTGGGGAGACTAAAATAGATACGAATTTTTTTGTCTCGGTTTTGGCTGAGGGCCAGTCTTCGAGGGTTGATGAGGCTCAGTTGATCGTTGTACCTGCGGGGGTAAACAACACTCCAAGTAATACATCTAACTATGCTACTCTGTTAGCAAAGATTTAACTATGTTAGCTTGTTTGCACGAGTCTGTCTGCTCTGGGAAAGAAATGCAATCATTGTATTAAAAGGTCGGTTTTGTCAGGTTTGTACATGAGATGTCGGGTGAGTGTGTATAATGGTACATATGGTGGGGGACCCTCTCCCGTGCATTTACATGTGAATGTATGGATGGGAGGTGTACTGCAGCGACGACGTGTCGAAGAGTGCTCTGGGGGTGGACTTGCAGGAGCTCTTGGTTGTCTGATGCTAACCGGGTGTGTCGCCCGACATGCTGTGTCTGCTGGACAGGTTGTGTCGCACGACGGGACGAAGCTCGTAACAGGTCCCTTTTAAAATCAGCTCAGGCTTTATTTGTAGACACTGCCCTTTCAGTAGGAGGAACCCAGCAGCCCCAGCTTGACAGACAAGCGATTTTTGTGGCCAAGGTTGGAACTTTCAACTGCAATGGAGCATTATAACCAAGAAGTAGCTTCTCAGGAGTATCAATTTCGTCAGGATTTCCTCGAAATTTCGCATTATCACCGGAGACATCATAGGGGGCTCATTGATGGGAGATACGATATGCCGTGTCTTTGGTCGTTGAAGGATTGGAGGATCGACTGGGAGTTGATCCGGGCTGCATCCTGCTTTAGGGATTTGGAGCGGCACGTCTTTACTCTGTCATATAATGATCTGACACCCACCATAAAGGACTTCAGGGCATTTACAGGCCTGGGTGAGGCGATTACTGTAGCATTCCCACGGGACAGACGGTCGATCGTGGAGCAGTTATCAGACTTCCTGTGTTTGCCAGCGGATCAGGTGCCATCTATGATTCTGGGTGGTGAGTTCATAGACTTGACTTGGATGGCTAGATTGCTCTTGTCCAGTCCTGAGCTGTTCGATCTTTCCACGTCTCGACATGTTTATGCTGTTTAGCTTGTCGGCTCATTATTTCTGTGGGTATATCGGAGTCTGTCCGGGCCATTGCTGGAGGTTGTCAGGCAACTCAGGGGCGACCGAGGTGTGGACCTTCGTCAAATCTGTTCTGGGTAGGGGGAGTGGACATTGTACCCTTGCTACTGGCTGAGAATTATCACGGCCTTGATAGGCTAGCAAGGGGATCAGGCTTCGTGGGTGCGGGCAGCCCCAGTTTGCTATCTTTGTGGCTTTATGAGAGGCTACGCTTGATCATGCCACTTCCAGCGGGTCAAATTGCTATGCCTTGGGTGACGGGGCAATGCAGAGTGCTGAGGGATGCGGTCGCTGATAGCTGGCAGAGGAGATTGACGCGGTACGGGACAGCTGATCTGAACTTCTGGATTCCCGAGTGGAGGTTACAGACCATGAGGGACATTCAGAATGGGTCAGTGGTTATTCGGCTGCCAGGCTTGCACGTATCTTCTTTCTGTGTCCCATCATTGGTGAGTAGGCAGTATAGGTACCCTCAGCATATTGTCTGAGCTTTGAGGGGGAGGCTGACGACTGATGCTGTTTCGATGGCTATGACCGAGCCCCAGACTATGCAGTTTTTTAGCAGATCCTTTCTGGAGGGTTTCTTTCCCACTCGTACACTTCTTCGGCAGTCCAGAGGGATTACATTCTTGACCACAGAGTACTTGATCTGGAATGAGGAGCAGCAAGGTCCTGTGCAGTTGGCTATAGAGGCTCGCCGTAGGGAATACTTGGGAGCAGACTACCCGACCAACCGGTATTTCAGAGATATAGAGGCCCAGGGGAACCCAGATAATGTTACCGGCGATGTTGCTGAGGATTATCGGAGGCAAGAGATCCGAAGAGCTGCTCTGAGGGATGATCCAGAAGTGATAGCTCGCAGAGAGGCCTTGAGGCAAGAGAGGGCTGCCAGGGCCGCTTTGAGAGAGACTGGTCTGATCGAGCCACCGACACGCGTTATACCTGAGCTGGGACGAGCTCAAATTGACTTGTTTGACATTCCTAGGCCAAGGACCTCCCGGGGACCGAGGAAAAGGAAGAACAGAGATGCGCGATCGGGAGCGGGAACGAGCTTCTAGACACTTTTCTGAGAGATAGGAGACTCTTTTTTGTATTTTTGAGGGAGAAGTTTATTGTATGGAACATGAGTATCCTTTGATTACTTTAATGCAGACGAAATAGATGTTGAAAATTTATTGCCTTTTTGTTCGCAGCAAGTTATTTGAGTCAAAAGCAGGCCGTGCTTGAACTCATCAACAAGAATATTAACTCAAAATGAACCTTTGAAAAGCCTTGGGACTGTAATCAAAACACATTTTGGCAAGATATGAGATTTTGCAGCATTTTAGATCGAACCACAAGTGGTTGCCTACGTTCTCCTTTTGTAAAGAGAACTAAGGGGCTCAGGTCTCCGTAGTTCGACTCAATCAACTTTTGTGTTTAAAGAAAGGGGAAGACAGAAGGGGGACATGGTGCAACCCTGTTTTTTACCTATGCCGCCCATTTTTAGGGTTTTCAACCTAGCTGGGTATATTCTTTTAGCACCGGGCGCGTCCCTTATTTTTGCATGGACTACCTTTTGGGAGGTTTTCAGTCTCATCTGGGAAAATTTTTATTGCGCCTTTATTTTTCATTTCTTCTTTTTTTTCTTTCTTTTTTTTTTTTTTTTTTTTATACAGAGAGGGGGAAAAGACTCAATCACACATAATACCGCCGCAACTTGTCGCCGTTGACGGGGTGTAAAAATGGGTTGCCATCCAAATCTGTTAGCTGCATCGCTCCTTCGGAGAATATCTTCTTCACTAGAAAGGGTCCGACCCAAACAGGTGCCCACTTGCCCAATGCGCTGTTCTGATTTGCGGGCTTCATCTTGAGAACTAGATCACCAATCTTGATGTCCCTGGGTTTCACTCTTTTGTCGAAGGCATGGGCCATTCTCTTCTGATATGCCCAGTTATGCTCCATCGCCTTTAATCTGCGTCCGTCTAACAGTGCCAATTCGTTGTATCGACTTCGGAGCCATTCAATCTCATTTACTTCATTCTCGAGCAATGCCCTGAGGGATGGAATTTCTAGCTCGATGGGCATGACAGCCTCCATTCCGTAGGTCAAAGCATATGGAGTTGCACCAGTAGCAGTCCGAATTGAAGTGCGGTAGCCCCACAATGCTAAATGCAGCTTCTCCGGCCAATCCCTTCCTCGCTCGGCCATCTTCTTTATGATTCTCTCCAGGTTCTTATTGGCAGCCTCAACAGCACCATTTGTTTGGGGTCTATATGGTGAGGACTTGTGGCATTTGACCCTGTATTCGGTGAGCAACCGATCAGTTTCTCCTTCGAAATGGGTGCCATTGTCAGAAATGATCTCATTCGGGACTCCGTAGCGGCAAAAGATTTGCTCCTTTATGAAGCGAGCTACCTTCTTGGCTGTGAGCACTTTGTAGGACGCGACTTCCACCCACTTTGTGAAGTAATCTACCGCGACCAAAACAAATGAGTGTCCATTGCTCCCGGGTGGAGTTATCTTCCCAATGACATCGATTCCCCATGTTACAAAGGGCCAAGGAGTTGTCATACAGTATAGATCATGAGGAGGGATGTGGTTTAGGTTGGAGAACCGCTGGCACTTATCGCAAGTCCGCACAAACTGAATACAATCAGTCTCCATAGTAATCCAGAAGTAGCCCAGCCTGATAATGCTATGCATAAGGGATCGAGCTTTCATATGAGGTCCGCAGGCGCCGTTGTGAACATCTTCCATTACTCTCTGAGCTTTTTCTTTTCTGATACAGAGCAGGAGAGGGCAACCTTCCCTTTTCTTCCATAACTCATTACCAAGTATGACGTACTGTGTTGATAGCCTTTTTAGAGCTTGCAAACTTTTGGCCCGAATACCTTTTAAGTCTTCTTCTTTATCTATGGGGAAGGATGCTTCACCATGCTTAAGATACTGGAAGATCTGGTTGTACCACGACTCATTGACGATTTTGACCTCTATTTCACAGCAATATGCAGGATTTTCTCGCCTACCGACCCTGAACGGTTTGACTGATTTTCCTTCTGGGATTTCTACCAAAGAGGCTAGAGTAGCTAGTGCATCGGCAAATCTGTTCTTATCCCGCGGCAGGAACTGGAATGACACTTCCTTGAACTGGCCGGCGAGCTCTGCAATGTAAGCATGATACCTCTGGAGACACGGATCTGAAGTTTTCCATCTGTTGGCGGCTTGATTGATTATCAGTTGGGAATCACCAAACACTTCCAACTCGTCCACATGTCGCTCAAGGGCAGCTTCAAGACCGGCTATGCAAGCTTCGTATTCGGCTGCATTATTGGTAACCGAGAAGTTTAACTTGATAGCTATGGGAGTATGCATGTCATTCGGGTCTACTAGTACCATCCCGATGCCGTTACCTCTTTTGTTCGCTGCACCGTCAAAGAAAAGCTGCCACCGGTTGCCATTTTCTACGACAAAAATTCCTTCATCTGGAAACTGGAGATCTGGTCCTCGGGCCACGTGGCCGGGGAGTCGCCAATTGACCGCCAAAGCCTGTCCCTTGATTGATTTTCGGATCACATATTTAATATCAAATTCAGCTAGGAAGAAGGTTCATTTTGCCAATCTGGTGGTGATGTTGCCTCTGTCACCTTGAAACACTGGTGGAGGGTGGAGGCTACCGCTCCAATTTCATGAATCCACGGCCTACCCAATAGCGCTGAGAAAGTGACAGGAATGTCAATGACTTGGAACTCTACTTCTATCTCCTTACTCCCAAATGACAGATTCAAAGAGATGATCCCCAACACTGCCCTGGATGTCGAATCGTAGGCTTTTATGGTTTGACTGGATGGTTTAAGGCTCTGTACGTCAATGTCTAGCATACTCATCATTTTGTAGGGAAGCACGTTCATGGCCGACCCATTGTCTACCAACACATGGGGAATTCGACGCCCCTCCAAGGGTACAGTGATGTGTAGAGACTCATTATGCTTCGAACCGTAAGCAGGCAGATCAAGGTCTGTAAAAGTAATGATGTTCCCATACTGTGCATTCCCAATCAGCTGACAAGCCTCGTCGGGAGTGGCGTTGACAGACACCTTGGTTTTGGACAGAGCCTCTTCCAATTTTAGTTTGTGGGGGGGTAGGAGGATGTAAGCAGAGACCATAAAGAAATATCATCCTGGGTCCTCTTTAACTGTGTCAAAATAGGGTCTTCACGGTTTTCCTCACTTCCTGCTGATTTGTAGGGATCTTGAGAGGCCTGGGGATTCGAAACCGCAACTCATTTGCCTTTCCTTGATGGATCAGCACTATCCATTCCCAACATTCTTCCAGATCGAGTCAACAAATTAACCCCTTGATCATTGTCAATCACAAAGTTTTTACTAGCCTCTTTGAGTTTGGCTAGTGTAAGCGGAACAGGACGAGTGCTTTTGTCCAAGCTGCCTGTCTTATCTCATTCATGGACAATGGCGCATCAAGGTTAGCTGCTATCCTGAGCTCCTCCAAAGAGATCGGGGATTCTCTAGGAGCCATAGAGGATATAGCGTTAATGACCAAATGCTCTTCGTACTCATCGTAATCAGCAGCATTATTCAAGTCATACAAATCATCAAGATACAAGACATAGCAGAAGTTATCTTTCATTTCATTGGAACAAGGGATTACATCAGTTACAACCTTATTACAATCATCACTAACATTTCCATTTACTGACTCCCCAAACTCTATTATATTGACAAAATAATCTTGATCAAAGTCGATGAGATTCACGTTGTTACTAGGCAGAGGGTTGTTGACGACATTGGGGCGAGGAGATTTTTCGATCTTCTTGTCATCCACAAGGCCTTGGATGATCTTCTTGTGGGGTTATGCAGGTGTTTGTGGTGTGCCCCGGAAACTGATGAAATCGGCAATACTTACTAGCATCAAGATTGGGATTAGGATGGGCAGGGCTGTAATTTTCCAGCGGCTTGATCATGCCGGTCCGGAGCAGGCCGTTGAAAACTTCTTCTGTAGACATGCCCAAGTCATTAAACCTCGGCTGTGGCCTGGGTTGGAATCTCACTGCATTATGTACATTACCACCTCCCTTTTGCAGGTTGTTGATGCTGTTATCTTTGACCATTTCTCTACTCTTTGATGCCATCGCAGAAACTGGGTTAGGTGCCTGGTATCGGAATCCTCCACTTCTGCTACTACCGCTAGCATTCACACCTGGGGTTTGATTAAAGAGCATGTTCTCACTTCTAGCACCCATTCCAACCATCTCTCGCAAATCTGGATACCAACCTTTTCCAATAGCCTCCCTTAACACTGGCTTTACGCACGACAAGAAGATATCTTTCTGATCCTGAAGGGGAATTGGCTCTGACAGTTCGTTAAGCTTGGCATTCCACCGCTTATAAAATTCTGTGATCGACTCGTCATTCTTTTGAATGGTCCCCACTAAGTCATCTTGGGTAGTGCGCCACTCTAGGTTGCCTTTATACTTCTCCAAGAAGGTCTCGGTGATCTGGCTCCAAGTGGAGCGGCATTCTTGCTTGAGAGCCAAAAACCAAGTGAGCGTCGGACCCTTCAAAGTCAGATGAAAATGAGAAGCCATAAACTCGGGCGTGCAGCCCATCACCCCCATTGTCATGACGTAAGTATCCACATGAGTCTTTGGGCAGGCCGTTCCATCAAAATCCATCTTTAGCATCTTGAACTTATGGGGCAGAGGCGTTACTTGAGCCGGGTCCACCACCTTGAGACAACTAGAACCCACATTTAATCTATCGATTTGCTGTTGCATCTGCTTCAATAAGGCTGTCACTTCCGGAGTCAAACCCGGAATCTGGGGAATAGCAGGAGCCACTGTTGAAGACGGCACTGGGAACTCTGGAGTAGATCTAATGGGCAAAGCAGCCGATGGGAGACCGAAAGTACTGGGGATATTGATATTGCTATCCAACAAACTGACTGAACTAGGAATCTTGTTCCCATACATGTCATAACCATTGAACTGAACACTGGGATTCTGGGGACTGAACTGCACTGACTGACCTCCAAATGCTGGGTAAGGGGAGAACACACTGCGGGCTGAGGGAAATTTCCTTTGAGCTGAGACTGCGGATACCTCGAAATACTGTCTTGACAAATCTGATTCCCTGAAGGACGATACTGACCATTCTGTTGAAGATTAGACTGACCATACTGGTAACTGTCGGGGTACATACTTAACTGCGGTTGGGAATAGCCTGCTTAGAACTGAGATCCGTACTGAGTCTGAGGTGCTGGAGCATTGGGAGCTGGAGAGGAAGTGAGATCGAAGAAGTTCGATGGTTGGCCACTACTCTTGATAGCACCCTGTTGAGCAACTTGGTTATACACTTGAGAGGATGGGGGAGGAAACATTCCTTGGGCATTCCCAATCATTTCCGGGGACGGCATTTGATCAGGGCGCGGTGCATAGCTCATGGGAGGAGGCATAGTATTGTAACTGGGTTGAGCAGGCTGGACAGGAGAAGCAGATCCGATCTCGTTGTTGTTGTCTTCAGTAATTTCGTCGTAAGAACCATCTTCCCGATGGAGTATTGCGATTTCCTTGGCTCTCATGGCCTCAACAAAGCGGTTATGAACTTCTTCCTCTCGGGCCTTGGCATTCTGAGCCAACAGGCGAGCCTCACGTTCTCTGGCCAAAGCAGCTTCCAAAGTTATCCTCAACTCTTCTGCAGACATGTCGTTAAAACCCAATTGACCCATTGAAACCGAACCTCCAGCAGACTGAGCGGCAAACACATCACCATTCCCGGCCATATCTGATTCTGCACTGACTGAGACTCCTGAAACTGCTTGAACAACACGAACCAAACGAGCTCCTGGGACAGATGAGGGGGGCCAACTCGTCGTAGCTGCAGGGGTAGATACGGGTTTATAAGGTAGGGGAGGAAGAAGACTTTTGAGGAAATACGGGAGAGGGAAAGGAGACGAAGGACAGACTCGCACAAACAACTTATTTATCTTCAAGTATAAATCGGTGTCTTAATCCTAAATATGGTTGGGAAAGGAGAAGCCTTTATTTGTACAAACTACACCTTGGGGAAACCTAGGGACGCAACATTCAAATCACGCCAAATGCCTTGCATTGAAATCTATAATAGGTAATGATACCTAACCAGAACCTAACATCGTATGGGACGGAGAGATTGTCCAAATTTCTAGGGAAATTTGGGCAGCATAACGGGTATTCTTGAAGAAATTCAAAGAAAAATTCGGCATGACCTCTCGCCGGTACACGTTGACAAAGCGACATGATCTCTCGTTAGAACACGCCACGGGAGTGACATGTTCCCACGTGAAACCATGTTGCGTTGGCAACATGCCCACAAAATGCGAGGTTTTGGGGAAGGTATAAGGACCTATGGTAAGTTTCAAAACAATTCATTTTGGTGTGATAAAAGATGTTGTATCAAAAACCAACCGTGGGTAAGGTTTAAGTGTGGCGCCACCTATAACGCACTAGGGGGATAGGTTTGATGTTAGGCGCTCAAACGTAGGCGAAATTCATCACCGTCCGCGATGCCGTCAATCGCACCCGAGGGCTCTAAATCTATGTGGTAGTGTGCGGATAACTATATTATTTTATTTATGAAAACAAAATTTTATATTATTTTTTTTAAGAAAAGAGAAAAGGAAAAGAAACACACACACCCTCACACTGAAAAAAGAAGGAACAATAATCAACTGAGCCATTTTTCGATTCAAGGGACTGCCCTTAAACCAACTTCTGAAGACCTGTTCAGTGACCATTCCTGTCGCGTGACACGGGACAACATGGGATAAAGGTGTCACACGACTAGGAGGATCACTGAACCAGAACCCTGCAAAGTGGAATCAGCCCCTGCCCTACCCATGGCAAGGGAACAAGCACAATAACCAAAGCAGAACAGAATGACCACAAAATATATACAAGGCTCACAAGTCTCCAAATACAACAAAATGCATGTACTACAAAAGATTATCAAAGATGCACACAAAGATGGACGTGTTGGATGTTCAATTTAATGAAATCTTGACCCACTAAATTTTGAAAAACAGGTTTTCAAAGGGATTCCCCAGCGGAGTCGCCACTGAATGTGCGCTCGCCCCGCGAAATTTTTAGATTTTCCGAGGATTGAAAAAGAAAAGGAGTCGCCACGCCATGCTTATAAGTCTTATATGTTGATTATAAGACTTTTTAATAAGTCTTATAAGTAGATTATAAGACTAAAAAGTCTTATAAACAACTTATAAGACTTTTTAAAAAGTCTTATAAGTAGCTTATAAGACTTTTTTGACTTTTTTAAAAGTCTTATAAGTTACTTATAGGTCTTATATGTTATTTATAAGACTTTTTTACAGCACAATTCCCAAAGTTTAAATAGGTCTTATAACTATTAGAAAAAGTCTTATAAGTTAACTTCTAATTTTTTTAAGAAAATGCAATAAAAATAAATTGATGACATTCAGCTTTCTAAAAGACAATTTCTAGGCCTTATAACATCATCATAATACATTTCTCAATGTTATAATAGCTTTAAGAAAATGATGAAGAAATGTTTATCAGAACCAAAATGTTGAAAAACACTAGTATTAAATTTTTTCAAAATTTGTTTATCTTTGTATAATATTTCAAAAAAAATATTGTTTAAAACATAAACGAAGAAAAAACGTATAAAAAACAATGAAATAAAGTAAAAATTCATTATACTCGATGAGATTTTTCTGAAATTTACCTTTTATGAGTTTAAATTCACTTCGCTCTTCACTTCAACGGACTTTCGTCTGAGTTTACCGGAAATCTCTTCAGCTTCAACGGAAATCGCCTGAATTTCGCCTGGATTTAGAGAGAGAAAATGAGGGTTTTGTGCGCCGAGGTTGAAGCGGTGAAAGTGAGGGTTTTACGAGACACGTGGCGAAATCGCAAGCTTCATACGTGGCGAAATCGGAAGCAATGCATTTTTAAGGGCATTTTGGTCTTTTAACAGCGAGGGATGTATGAGGAATTAGTAAAAGACCATTTCTTAAAATGAGATTGAATCTCCCTAGAGGGACTCTAGGGTCAGTTGGCCAAAATTAAATTTTATCAAAATTAGTAACGGAAATAAAAACAAATCGTTAAAATATTTATATACTCAAATAAGCCTATATAAGGGGTGGTAAATCTTTAATTAATTAGAAGACATGGCCAACCAATATTATGATTATCATAAAAAAGGAAGAGAATTGATTAGTTGACAATTTTCATGATGGTCTTACTAATGCTAGATTTTGTCATCACTATAGAAACATAAATGGACCACATCCACAGTGCAGGCATATGCATTCCGTGGTGGTGTTCTGTTGCCAGTCGCACAATATTTAATTTTACATACAACAAGCTTAATATATAACGTGAATGATACTCCCTCTCCGCATCAAATTTTTTCACGGGAATCAAGAAAAAGTAGGAGAGAAAATTAGTGCAATGAAATATTATGAGTAGGAAAAGTAAAATATCAAAAATAATAAGAGTAAATAGTAATTTAATTATTGTTTTGAGTATAAAAATTGTTCATTTTGGATAGTGTCATGTGAAATAGGACGAATCAAAATGAAAATTAATTAGTGTTAAGTGAAGTGAAACGAGTGTTAAGTGAAGTGGAACGGAGGGGACATGGAACCTCTCCGGCATTTTTTTTCTCCAAGGCTTCAGCGAAATAAAAACCAAACAACAAATAATGTAGAAGGTGATCAACACAATTTAGAATATTTTTAGCGATATTTAAAAAACTAAAATTTAGTATAAGAAAAAAAAAAAAAACAAAGTGGTTAATTAAGTTAGTTTGGTTAGGTGATAGTGTGAGATGGATGAGTCTGGCACCGTGCAAACAAGTGTTGTTGAATGTTGTTGAATGCTGTTCATTTGTCAATGTTCCCTACTTTTGGATCTCGACAACAGATAGATGAGATACATTTAATATTAAATGAAACTCATATTTATTAAATTAATTTTGAACACGTAAAAATTAGATAAGTGCATTAACTATCGAAGAAAATCGCATATTGTTAAGCTACTCGCAACAATAGTTCATATCCCGAAAAGTATGGGTATAAGTGATTCGGTTTAAATCGTGATTTGAGATCGAACTGAAATAAATCATGCGTTTTGGTTTGGTTTTCAAGTATTAATAGTTCGGTTCGGTCTCAAATTTTAGCAAATCAAATGGTTTAGTTTAGTTTATGGTCTGACCCTCCCAGACCAAACCAAACCAAACCAAACCAAATCGCGATTTCGAACCGCAAGACCAAACCACATTACAAAAACTAATCATGACCCCCGTTTTATATCTAATTTAATATTTTCATATATTTATTAAAATTTATTGTAAGATCAATAATTAGAAAACCTACATTAAATACACTAATCCTAACCCCGTTGTTTATCTTATTTAATATTAATTTCATCATTTGTTATCGTTATTGCGACACATAAACAACTAATTTCTTTTCACGATCGAAGATTGTAAAGTGTTTTTTTTTCATTCGGCCTCTATCTTCCTATAGTCTCTCTCTTCCTCCGAATTTCCTATCAACGCCCGCATCTTCGCTCTTCCTGCGAGATCACAGGAAATTTAAACAATATAAAAATAAGTTTCAATCTGAATCGTGGTTTGAATCGTAGTTCAAATAATGGTTTGATCCACGGTTTGAACCGGATTATTTAATCGCGGTTTGAATCAAACCGAACAAAGCTATAACGGTTTAGTTTGGTTCGATTTTAATTTTTTCGTGGTTCGATTCGGTTTGAAATTTTCCCGAACCAATTAATATTGATTCAGTCCGTAAATTTTCTCAAACCGATTCATATCAAACCATTTACACCCCTACCTATAAGCGGACACAAGGTTTCCTACGTAGGTGCAAGTGCACCTAATTGCTTCTCAATCCTGATTTATGATATGGATGGTGAAATGTAAGGTTGAAGGAGGGTTTGTTTGTTGTGTGTTTGGTTTATATGTCCATCACACACCCTCACCTAACGTACAATTGTCTCTCCTTTATTGTACATGAATATATTATCCACCCAGATCATGTTTCCCATCTTTGTAGACCATTCCGATAGTACTCTGTACAATTATACACTGTCATTTTGTTTGCCTATAGCACATACAGTAGTACATTATATGATTCACTCTCACTCCCAACTTCTTCACTCACACTTGTATTGATGTCACTTATGATACAAATTACATTGTATTTCAAATTAACAAATTTGACCTTTTCTTTACTTTATGTTATATTAACTTGTATGTTACACAAATTTTACTGCAACTTTTCATTTAATGATGCAAACTATGATCACACCTCTAATTTTTAAGATGTGAGATAAAAATTAGTTGGATAATATATGGGATTTATGAAGCATGACAACATGCAAATTGAATGATTTGACGTAGCCACATGTAAGCAGTGGCGGATGTACATTGAGCTCAGAGGGGTCACTTGACCCCCCTGAATTTTTCTTTTATTCAATTTTGGCCCTTTAGATTTTTGTGCAAAAATGTAGAAAGATCACAATATCAAGTTTATGCTAAGAAAACTTCTTAACGTGTGTTGTATGTTGCTGCCATATTGTCCCCAATATATAGGGATACAAAGAATCCCAAATAAACAAGGAAAGTAAAACTAACTAGAAAACTATTAAACTTAACCTATTTAGATTCGGAGACCAAACTTGGTCAATACTCCTGTCAAAACCTAGGTGCACGGTCGTTCATAGAGACCTACACGCCCGTGCCTCATGCTGGTCCGTAATAAAAAACTATATTTATCTCATTTGACACCCCTCAAATTTTATAGTTTGACCTCCCTCAAAGTTGTGTATTTATAATTTATATCCTCTTTATCCCCAAATGAATGTTTCTACTTCAAATTTCATTATATACTTACAACATCAAAAGTTTAAGAAAAAGATAGCAAAAATACTTATACTTCTTTGTCATTAAATTTTATAAAAATAATTAAAAAAAAAAACATCTTTCAAAGAAAAAAAAAACATTCATTTTGGGACGAAAGAAATAGTATGAACATTTTCTCCCCCAATTTTAAAACAAGCCTATAATTATCTAGTTATTATTTGAAAAAGAACAAAAATAATGCTTGAAATAGAGATTTGAAAATATTACGACGCTCAAATACTTGTAACTATATATTTAATTACTTGCCTTATAAATGTCTGAAACTATAGTTCTCCTCAACTACTACTCTCTATCTCTCCCTGAATAAATAATTAAATTATAATATTTCTTTTTTCTGGTGGAACTTAATTAGATTTTATTTTTGTATTTATTATTGACTAGTGACTCGTTTAAATTTTGTGACTTAAATTTCATCCTTATGGTTGGGACCCCTTACAGGAATCCTCGCTACGCGATTATATATACTTTTATTATCATTGTTGTTATTTGAACTCATAACTAGGCAAAATAGATTATATGCATCATTAAAATCTTAGGTTTTCAATATGTGATTTTTATTTTTTTCTGATACCACGAATTTGACCCCCCTCACTAAGTTGTCTATATCTGCCACTGCATATAAGGTAGAGGGACCCACTTGTTTTTTAAAAGCTAACATTTTACTACCTTTGAAGTTACAAAACTTTATCTTTTTAGCACTAAAAAACATTCCCATTTTGCAAGAAAAAATAACAATAAATTGTATTTATCTGAAAGAATGAATTTTTCCAGAGCTAGTAAATAGAAATTGGTCATGTAAATTTGATCAAATGGTAAGGAAATCAATAGGGTCATTTGACAGTAAACCTTATTGATTTTTTTACTATTGAATTAATAACTGATTCAAATAATGCAAGTTACAGAACATGCCTCAATGACATTAAAATGAAATTGATGATTTATGGTGGAGCCTAGGGAGTTGCTTTTGTACTGTTGCTTTACTGGAATTTGATAAATTGGACCACAAATACATGAATGGTGGCACCAGTTTTCGTAATTGAGTGAAACATGTTAGTGCTCTGTCCCTCCCTTTAAATGCAAGTTTTGATGCTTACTGGTGCATTTCACTGACTTTATACAACTAAATTTTATATTCTTCTTAACATATCAACAAATTTATGCCAGTTTTATATAAGTAAACTGAAAAAATATACTCTCCCCGTCTCTAAAAGATTGTTCTGTTATACATTTTGCAATTATTAAGAAAGAGCTTCACCTTCTTGTACCTTAGTAGATTTGCACTAACATTCATGCCTTAGTTTAGAAATTGAACATACTTTTTGGGACAAGTCAAAATGACAAATGGAATATAATAAAATAGCTTGAGAATTTAGTTAGAACGCTGCACTGCGATAGTTTGCTCGTGCGAGCTGTTGTCCGCCTCTATGATGGCGCCACAACACCCCATTTTGATTTTTAATGAACGAGATGATTTTGAGCTCATTAGAACTCACATTTTAGCAAAACAATCTTAGCCACACGAGAAAGGAGGAGATACAACGTGGTCGACCGAGCATCTGCTCGCAACAGCGCAGTAGCAACAACAGGAGAAGCCCGGATCCGCTTAAATCTTAAATCCGTGGAGTATAAGATTTATGAGTAACCAATCATATACAATAATGATTAATGCATGTATTGTTGGATCAACTTGGCATTCAGAGAAGTCTAGAGTTAAGCCGAATGCTACTCTATTTCTTGTCGAATTGATAGTGTGTCAGATATGGTTTGTTTGTCAGAGCCATTGGTTGACACTACTAGAGATAGTCAGGAAGGAATCAGGTGGTTAGTGTTAGCAAACTAATCATTACACAAGAGAGTGATTAGCTATTGAGTGACCATGACCATGCTTTCCAATTGTTTGACAGATGAGCATAATTCCATCCATCTTGATTCTTGATTTGGGTGGTCAAAATTATTTTTAGGCCATAATTTGCAAATTAACCTTTTAGAAATCTGGACCATCGTGATTAAAATGATAGCCTGAAATGTCTAACTATCAAACAATTAAATGTCAAGTATTTCAGATACTGTTTAAATAATCAGTGTACATCCAAAAAAACAAACCAACTAGTGCAAAAAGGACATTTATACTTTTACATTACACCCCCAAATTCTCCTTTAAGGAATCAAATATTTCTCGATCACTCACGGATATCTCTTCATCATCTTAGCAATATTCCAGTTGATTGTCTCTTAGATTATGTCTATCTCCATTCTTTATTCCCTTGATTATGTATATTATTAGTTTATTGTGTACTCCCTCCGTTCCAAAATGTTTGTTTCATTTGACTTTTTTGTTGAACTTTGACCACAAATTTATGAGAGATTAATCATGTTCATGAAATTTTAAAAATTGTTGTTGATAATATTATTAATGGTGAATCAATAGAAATTTTTAGAATTTCATGAACATAATTAAATTGTCATATATTTGTGCTCAAAGTTCAAAAAAAAAAAGTCAAATAGGACAAACATTTTGAGACGGAGAGAGTATATCTTTAGGAAATATTATGTAAATCTTTAGAAAATATTATCACTCCTTGTATATAAATATTGTAAACATTATGAATGAAAATTACTTTTTGCCAACTTCTTTATGGTATCAAAGCACACTGATCCTTTTTCAAAAACCACCACTTTTTTTCTGGCACCACCGCCGCACCACCATTCTGCCATGGCAAACCAATCCTCTTCCACTATTTCAAACTCGGCCGAACCCACCAAACCAATCCTCTTGATCAACTTGTCTTAGTGCAAAACACTCACCCCACTCACGTACCTTTGTTGGTCCTCCCAAGTCGAGTCGTTACTCTTTGGTCTAGATTTGTTAGGTTTCGTTGATGGCTCCCACCTTCCCCCAACCGCCACCATCAAAGTCGATGGTAAAGACACCCCTAATCCGGCCCTAACCACTTGGAATAGGCAAGACCGCCTTATCCATAGCGCCCTTTTAGGAACCTTAGACACCACCGTCGCGCCACTAGTTTATCATGCCAAAACCTCCAACGAAGCTTGGACCACCCTCAAGAACACCTACGCCAACCCCTCTAGAGGCTATATTCTCCAACTTAAGGATTACCTAGACTCCATTACCAAGTCATCCTTGACCATAACCGAGTATATGCAGTCCATCAAGTCATGTACGGACAAACTCGCCATTCTTGGCAAACCCATGGACACCGAAGATGTCATCGCCAAAATCCTAAAGGGACTCGATTATGAAACTTTGAGCCCATCATAGACTCTGTCCGTGTCCGAGATAATCCCATCTCTTTCGAAGCCCTCCACGAGAAGCTTATTCACCACGAACTCACCCTAAAACAAAACACTACCACCCCGACCTTCCCTATGTCCGCCCATGTCGCCCACACCAACACCACTCCTCCACCTCTCAGCCCTTCCCACATCAGCCGACTCACCCCATCCTGCCCACTCCACCACCCGCTGCCCGCAACTCCTCAGCTGCACCCTTCAAAGGCAAATGCCAATATTGCCGAAACATCGGTCACGTTATATCCAAATGTCGCCAATTTAAACGCGACTACCCTAGTGTGACCTTCCCTCCTCCTTCCTTCTCCAATCGCTCACCCCGCACAAACTCGACCCAACCCCAAGCCCATACTGCCGCCGTCCCTCACCCCACTTCCCCAACATCTTGGCTCGTTGACAGCGGTGCCACCCACCACATCACCAACAATCTTTCCACTCTCTCTCTCTCCACCATCCCTATGATGGCAGTGATGATGTCATTATCGGGGATGGGTCGCCACTTCCTATTTCAAACATAGGTTGTTTTTCTATTCCTTCCTCTAATTCCGTTATTCATTTTAACAATGTCTTGCATGTCCCGTTAATTTCTCGTAACATTCTTTCTGTCTCTCAATTTTGCAAAGATAATAATGCTTGTATTGAGTTCTCACAATCTTCCTTTCTTATCAAGGAAATCTCGATCCAACGCATTCTTCTCCACGGAACAACTGATCGTGGAATCTACCTTTGGCACTCCTCATCTCCTCTAGCTTTTCTAGGCACAACGTCTCACCAATCGTGGCATCATAGACTAGGACACCCCTCCCCCTATTGTCTCCCATTTGAATAATAAATTTTCTTTACGTATAGCGTTTAGTTCTTTTTCTTCATGTAACCCATGCAATATTAATAAAAGCCACAAACTTTCTTTCTCCACATCTACTCTACAATCTCATGCTCCACTTGAACTTGTGTTTTCGGATGTGTGGACATCTCCTTTATACTCCTACGATAATTATAAATATTATGTAATTTTCGTAGACCACTTCATAAAATACACCTGGCTATATCCTTTGAAAAATAAATCCGACACTTTCTCTACCTTTCATCGCTTCAAAGTAATAGTCGAAAAATATTTTTCCCGTCCCATAATTCAATTCTTCTCCGACAATGGAGGAGAATATCTCAAACTCACACCCTCTCTTATTCAAGATGGAATTTCCCATCTCACCTCCCCACCATACACCCCCGAGCACAACGGCTTCGCCGAACGGCATCATCGCCACCTTGTCAAAACGGGTCTCTCTCTTCTCTCTCATGCAAACCTTCCCCTCACCTTTTGGACTCACGCCCTTCAAACAGCCGCCTACCTTATAAACAGGCTCCCAACTCCTACTCTTCAAAATGACTCACCTTATTTCTGCCTCTTTCAAACCTCACCAAACAACCACAAACTCCGTAGCTTTGGGTGCCTTTGCTACCCATGGCTCAAACCATACACTCCTCACAAACTCGCCCCAAAATCCACTCCTTGCATCTTTGTTGGCTATTCTTCCTCTCAAAGTGCCTACCATTGTCTAGATCCCAAAACCCAACGTCTCTATACCTCTCGCCATGTCAAATTCATTGAAACTGAATTTCCATACACTTCTCTCACATCTCAACGCACCACTACTCCCTCTCTCTCTCTCTCCATCCGAATGGTGTGCTTTCTCCATTCCCATTCTCCCATCTCCTACTACCAACATCTCCCCTCAAAACACCGCTGTCAACAATACCCCAAACACACCAATTACGCCCCACTTACCGCTTCACCACCCACGCGACCCACACCCTCCTGCTTCCGCCTCACTCTCAAACCAAACCTCCCCTCCAACACCAACTTCCTCACAACACCCTCCCACCCTCCTTGACTCCTCACCACAGCCTAACCCCAACTCTGCTCCCCTGGTCGAACCCAACTGCCCACTCCAGCCGCTGCCCCAACTCCACCAACACGCACCATCACCACATGTCTCTCCCATGGTATACACAAACCCAATCCTAAATATGCGAACCTAGCTGCCCTTTCCTCACCTACCTCCCTTCCGACCACCACCAAACAGGCCCTCTCCACTCCCCATTGGCATGAAGCCATGCGTGATGAGTACAATGCCCTCTTACGCAACCAAAATTGGTCCTTAGTTCCTTCCCACCAAACATTGTCGGATGCAAATGGGTTTTTCGTATAAAATACAACCCCGACAACACCATCCACAAATACAAAGCCCAACTCGTAGCTAAAGGGTTCCATCAACAACCCGGACTAGACTATTCCGAAACCTTTAGTCCCGTTGTCAAACCCGTCACCATTTGTCTAATTCTTTCTCTCGCTATCACCCAAGGTTGGTCATTGCGTCAACTCGATATTAATAATGCCTTCCTTCAAGGTCATCTCTCCGAAACTGTTTTCATGTCTCAACCTCTCGGGTTCCAAGATCCTTCCAAACCCTCTCACGTGTGTCGGCTCTCAAAAGCCATCTACGATCTAAAAGAAGCGCCACGTGCTTGGTTGTAATATCCATAAAATAAATAAATAATAAAATAATAAAATAAATAAATAAATAAAAATAATATTTAAATTTAGAACCGTCAATTGTAATAAAACGAGGTAATCTAGGGTTTTTTTATGACATTATTTGGAGGTTACACAATTGAATTGAAGAATATCATGGGCCAGCCTTTAATTAGTGTAATTAAATGGGATAGCAAACCTTTAATTGGTGTAATTAAAAGGAATAGCAAAGGTCAGCCGTTTTTGATTAGAGGGAGTATATATATCAAGTGAGTTTTAGTTCACAAATAATGAAAGAGTAAAAAGATTGACAAGTTGCTGTGCATTGGAAAGAGAGAAAGAAAGAAGAAAAGGTAAGTTCATTATATTGTTTTGATTTGTTTTGGGATTAAATAACTAGGGTGATGTCCCTTTCTAAGTAGGCCTAGGAAATTGACGTGAAGGGACACCTCGGTTGAAAAGAGAAAATCATTTGAGCTATATTCATCCAAGTTAAATTGTTGAATACGGAATCATTTTATTTACTGTTCATCTTTAGATTTTGGCAAAGGAGATTGAGCGGGCTTGTACGCGTTCGGACTATTTATCAAATACAACAAAAAAAAAAAAACTAAGGTAAGGGATTATACCTCTAATTAGGTAATTGATGTCTCATTTCAATTCGTAGGTTTCCATGAATTTTATTGAAAATGTCCGTCCTTGAAAATATTAAAAGTCAACCTTGGGTTGATACTTGCTTTGACTCCGTCGAACTGCGTCTTTTGCTAAAAGTCAAATATTTCAATATCTCCAATTTTTGTGACTTCATGTTAATATTATTTGTACATGAAGTATTTGCATATCTCAATATGAATTGGAAATTTTCCACATGATCACTAAGCTAAACAACCCATGTTAATGGGGTATAATTGTAAATTGGCCTTTTTGGCATTTTTGTTCACTGCTGAGGATTAGCAGTGGGGTGTTCCGGAATCACTGTTTTGTATTTGTGCTCCTTGTGGGCTTTTGGTTTGATAAGGTCGATTGACCGCTTATGTGATCATGGCTCTGTTAAAATATTCGTTTGATAATGATTGAATCCTATTGTTAATTTTTCCGTTTTGGTTCTTTTGGAATAAATATTGGATGTCATCGTTCTCATTGCTATTGCCTCGTTGAAAAAGATTGTTTATTTTGTGGTCACCTCTTCTTAGTATTCGGAGGGGTCCGTATATGAACTTACTGGCCATTGTTCACTCACCCTTTCGTATTCTCTGTATCTTTCAGGTAAGCACTAGATGGAGGGTGATTTGGGAATTTTCATCTTTTAAATTTTATGTTTTCTAGACATTGAATAATGGTGTAAGACTTTTGAGTTTAAATTGTAAGTATGTCAGTTTAGATTGAACCCTAGCCCGTTTGGGTTGCAATAATGATCAGAGAATAATTTTGATATATTCAGGCTGAATTAATTATGTATTGTATTGGTAAGAGTAACGGACACAAGGTTGGGACCCACAAATAGGGGACCGAGATTTGGGTCGTTACAGAATGGTATCAGAGCTTTGGTTTTAGGTCCTGAGGTCTTAGAACTTAGGTGAGACACTAAAACGGTAGGAAATAATTATTGTGGACTTATAGAAATTGGTGTTTGCAGGTATGGCACGATTAATCAAAACAGCTAGGAAGTCCAGTGCTCATCGTAGTGCTCATCGTAGTATTGCTACTAATGATTCGGGGTCCGAAGCTGATGGTGAGATTATAGTAAATAACCCCGAGCATATTGTTGAACCTGTTGTTGACCCAGAACCAGTGATCCCTGAAGTAGAGGAAGTTAATCACGAACCTTTGGTACCCGAGCCAGAAGTTGATTCAGATCCCGTACCTCCTGAACCTGTTGTTCCCGATCCTATATTGTCGGGACCTCTTCTTGGAGAACCGATATTTCCTGAAGTTGAATACAGTCTTGAGCCTCTAATGAATTTGGAGCCTGGAATGGATGTTCCAGAATTTCCTTTTGTCTCTAATGAGTTATATGCTCTAGTATGCCAGGAGCGTGACCTCTTAAGGGCCCAAAGAAATGAACTGGTGGAGCAAGTGGTGATGCTTGAGAAGCAAATTGAGGAAATTACCGAAGAGGGGTCGAAATATCAGCCTATAGAAGTCGATGATGAGTCAGAAGAAGTGGAAGAGGAAGAGGAAGGAGAACAAGAAGAATAAGTAAGTGAGGAAGAGGAAGAGGAAGACCTAGAAGAGAAGGAGGAGGAAGAGGAAATGGAACTAGCTGACTATGCACCGCTCGATGTTGTGAATATTTATTCAGATGAGGAATCATGTGAAAGCATGGAGGATGAGTATTGGGGCAGCGACGACGACAGTAATTGAGCATAGCATTCATGGATATTTTCAATAACTTTAATTAGTTCTTTTTATGTTTTTTTTTTGAATCGGGACTTGTAGTAGGGAAACTTGTATTAGTTGGATGATTATAATGAAGGATAATTATGCTTCTACTATTTCACTTCTATAAAATTGTAGTCTGAATTGGGTTCAGTTGACACAAATTTAGGAATGTCTCTAATATAGTCACATATTTTCTCAGAGCAGCATGTCTGGGAGAGGACGTGGCGGAAGGCGAACCCAGTCCAACCGAGGTGGCGAAGAACAGAACACAAATGACGGAAATAATCAAGCCTATCCTACACTAGCCACGCTATTGGCTAACCTGACACAAGTAATTGTGGCAGGGGTGGGACAAGTGGCGACCCCAAATCATTTTTGGACTAAGGCTTTGTTGTTGTATTTGAAAAATGGACACTTACTAAGGGATGGAAGGAGCAGTAACACTGCTTCCATTCCGTAAGTTAGGGCAAAAGGAGTTTCTCCTGTGGCTGTTCTGACAGACGTCCTGTAGCCCTAGAGTGCTAGGTACAGCTTTTCGGGCCAGTCACGACCACGGGTGGCCATTTTCTGGATGATCCGTTCGAGCGTCATATTAGCAGCTTCCACGGCTCCGTTAGTCTGAGGTCTGTATGGGGATGACTTGTGGCGAGTGATTCTAAATTCTGACAGTAACCTATTGCAGTCTCCTTCAAAGTGCGACCTATTATCAGAAATGATCTCATTGGGCACCCCATATCTACACATTATATTTTCCTTGATAAACTGGGCCACCCTCTTGGAAGTGAGGACCTTGTACGGCTTGGCCTCTACCCACTTGGTGAAGTAGTCGACAGCTACTAACACAAATTCATGCCCATTGCTTCCTGCAGGGGCTATCTTCCATATCACGTCAATACCCCAAGTTGCAAACAGCCAAGGAGTCGTCATGCAGTACAGGTCATGAGGCGGGAGATGGTTGAGGTTGGCAAACCGTTGGCATTTGTCGCACGCTCGGACATGCTGGACACAGTCTGTCTCCATGGAAATCCAGTAGTAACCCATTCTGAGGATCACTTGCATTAGGGCTCTAGCATTCATATGAGGACCGCAAGGACCATTGTGGACTTTAGTCATCAACTCTCTGGCCCTTTCTTGAGTGACACACAAGAGGAGTGGTCCTTGGTACCATTTCTTGTACAGGTTGCCTCCTAAAATGACATAATGGGAGGCCAACCTTTTCAGGGCTTGCAAGCTCTTGGCTTTGACACCTTCTTTTGGTCTACCTTCTTTGTCTCTAAAAGCTGACTCTCCATCTTTGAGGAACTGGTAAATTTGATTGTACCAGGGTTCCTTTATAGGCTCAGGTCCCAAGTCTACTTCACAACAGAAGGCCGGGGCTTCTCTTCTACCCACTCTGAAGGGTTTTATGGCTTTTCCCTCGGGGATCTCTACCAGTGAGGCTAGAGTAGCTAGGGCATCTGCGAATCTTTTCTTTTCCCTTGGCAAGTAGTGGAAAGTCACTTCTCTGAACTGTCCAGTCAACTCTTCCATATGGGCATGTGTAGACACCCCATTCTGAACACATCGGAACATACTTATACCACTCTAAGTCTCGCTTTGAGTCAAGAAGTAGAAATCCACCATTTCGTCATGTTTCGTTAAGTTTTGACTAACTACCGTTAGTTTGGGACTAAACTGCATACGAGATAACGAGGAAAGGACAAAACTGTCCACAAGAGTAATATCTCGCCGCGATATGGCGTGTCTCGCGCGAGATATCCCCCTCTCGCAGATTGCTGCACGACGGTTCCTCGTCGATTTCAACCTCTTTTCGAGATAAAACTTTATCTCTCCGGCCAACCAATGGGAGAAGAGGTCTAGAACCATCTGATAGGGTTTTAACTCTCCACTTCTTCATATCCAAACTCTATAAATACTTGGTGACTTCCAAGGTTCAAGAGGTCGAAGAATTTTCACAACACACACATTTTGTTGGTTTCTCTCCTTGAAAGAATCCTACA
The DNA here is from genome assembly GCA_022495995.1 of Adenophora triphylla var. japonica. Taxonomy (NCBI): domain Eukaryota; kingdom Viridiplantae; phylum Streptophyta; class Magnoliopsida; order Asterales; family Campanulaceae; genus Adenophora; species Adenophora triphylla. The sequence goes on along the minus strand of JAFEMH010001893.1, from coordinate 55,543 downwards.
AAATCACCCTAAAAACTCACCTCATAGTTTGTTTGTCAACCTTGTTGATAAACAAGCGTCAATCTCCAAACCAAGGACCGAGGCGAAGCTCTGTCCGTGTGAAGGGTCGACTCTAAACTTGAGTCGAAACTCTGCCCAAATCACCTCACGCAAGGTAATCCCTAAACTTCCTTCTAATTGATTGTTAGAGTGGTATAAGTCCATAGAATCTAGGATCGGCCTAGAGCCTCTCCAAATCATGGAGACGGTCTCGAAGCAATCGATTCTACATTCCGTTTGACCTCGTCAAATGGACCTTTATTTGTAGTATTTAGATTCGTTTTTTACTTTTTTTAAAAACCTCTCTTTTCTTTAGCAAGACCGATCTCGGATTGGGTGAAATGGATTCCTTCTAAACCTACCCATTTCATAACCTAAGCCCCGAACTCAAATCTCTTTCAAATGGTTTTTCTATGTTTCCAATCAAATAATATAGGTGGCGACTCATAAAAAATAAAAGGAATAAGAATTTCTTTCTCACAACGCTACCATTGGCGACTGGGGGACCGAAAATTAAGAGGCTTAAACTTGCGTCAAAATTAAAAGAGAGGTTTTCAAAAAATTAGTAAAATTCAAATTTTTGCTCTCGGATGAAGCTTATCTCGCGGCGAGATATCATATCTCGCGCGAGATATGGCTTCGGCAATCTGGTTGTTTTCTCGGTTTCTCCCGTTCATCCCGTGGTCCAAGACGAGGGTCGAACACGCAAGGGGGATCCTGTGATTCATTATCTCGCAGAGTTCTCGCATCTTAAGCCCTCCCTTAAAATGTAGAACTCGGACATTTATTTTCCTTAAATAATTGATTATTATTTATGAACTGCGTGCGATTGGGTTTTATTTAATTAAAGTCCGGTCCAGTGGGGATTCGGGAGTTGTAAATTAAATTATTTATCTCTCTTTACCTCTCTTTATGTGGAACTACGACGGCCTGAGTCTTCCTAAATTGGGAGAAACGTAGGCAACCACTTGGTGCGGCCACTATCTGTTTTCTCTTTTGATTTTCAAAAAAACTTCCTATTTTACTCTATCACATAGATTGACTATCACACACGCGCACTCATACTATAACCGCCATTGCACTACATACCCTCTATAAACCCGGGACCCACACTAAGGACGGATGACGGTAACCACCTAATCGCGGTCTCTCCGAAGTTGGACAATCCCACTCCGCGTATTCAATCCACTTAGATTGTCATATCGCGGGGAGCCTAGCCTTCCAAATTCTGCATCGCCACATTCTCATGTAGATTGACTTTTTAGGATCACTCCGTGACCGGTCGGTTTTGACTCGGTGATCTTTTCTTGTTTTTGATCAAAACAAAGCCATGCAAAATTGACAATAAAGAAGGATTCGGAAAAGTCCCTTCGAAAAAGTCCCTTCGGAAAAAGTCCCTTCGGAATGACCCTTTTGGATGTCCCTTCAAAAAAAAAAATGTGCATATAATCCTTCAAAAAAAAAAAAAACAATCTTACATGGCTTTGCTTTACAAAAATCGGATTGATTGCTTAGTCGTTAGGTTACGATAAAGGCCTTAGAAACCCCTCAAAACGGACTTTCCGTTCCGACCAAAAATTAGGGCTAAATAAAAATCGACTCTTCCGTGTGATTATCTCGCGCGGGATTACTAATCTCGCACGAGATAATGCTTTTGTCTCGCCGAATTTGAGCCTCGAGCCATTTAAGCCCGCTTCCGACTCGTTGGTGCTAGATCCGATATCCGCATCTCTTCCGTCGCTTCCGAAGCTACTCAACTCCAAGACTCCCAACACAATGTCTACCGGAAAGTACGTCATAACCAAGGAAAGCAGTGAACAACCCACTCTCCAAGATTTGACCAAGTCTCTTGTCGCTGAAATGGAACACGTGGAAGGTTGGAGAGAAGCTTTTGATTTGCCTGCCACTCGCATTGCTAGGGATTTTCGGAAGATGGAAAGTGATTCGACAAAGGGACGGTCATCCGTGCAAGAGGAGCTAAGTGACATCAAAACTCAACTCGCCAAAGCCCTACAACAAATTGAGGACAACGATGCATGGCACAACTTGGAAGAATCCATCCAAGCCGACAAGACAAAGATGCTGATTGAAGAACTTGAAGAGGTCAAAAGCGAACTCGAAGATATGACCCAAAAGTGCATCAACCTTGAAGCCCACGTTGAAGATGACATTGATGAAAGGGTCAAGTTTTTCCTCAATACCCTCTACCGTGACCTCAAAGAGCAAATGGAGGAAGAATATCAGGCTCGCCACAACGTCTTCGTGCAACACTATGAGAACCACATTCGAGACCTCCACAATCAAATGGCTAAGCGAAGGAAGGGCAGTAGTCTTCTCCGACATTGGAAACATCACTCTGGTCATCTCTTCGTAAGTCTTCACAAGGAAGGAAAGATAAGCCCAATGGAAGGTTACCAACCTTAGAGGGAAGGACGATCCCCACACCTCTACTGCTACTATCACCAATGCCATGGTCCTCACACCAATAAATGTTTCAACCTCGAAGAATGCATCCAAGACTTGATTGACAACGACGCCATCGTAGTTTGTCCAAGCGGTGGAATAGTTTGGATGAATTCAAACAAATGAGGAGTCTCTTTTCTTTTAGTTATTTACTTTTAGTTGCAAGAGAAACAATTATTAGTCTAGTCTAGTTTAGTCGATACTACTTGCCTAAAACTCTCATTTGTGGGCAAGAGTATCAAGTTCGCTTTTCATTAATAGTTAGTCAAGATTTCCCTTTTCAATTCGATTAATTCTTTAAGTAAGCACCGTGAACGTCATAGACACTTGCAACGAAAACGACTACTCAAAGGCACTTAGGTTTTCCTAAGCCTTCCGTCCGGAGAATGATGCTAGCAAAAGGGTACTTCCTCGGATTGGGGCTTGGAAAGCACTTACAAGGAATAACGGAACCACCACCGGTCCCCCCGCCTCACACAAAGCATGGACTAGGATACGACATCTCCATCCACGATGAAGATGACATAGAAGAGTGGGGCTTCACTCCAATCAAGTGGGAAGGAACCTCGTACAAAGATCGCAACGACCCAAAGTTTAAGGATCGCAACCTCAAACCATATCGGAGGACACTCAATGGCTACTTTGTTCGAGAAGGGGAAAATATTCCCTACTTTATCTTTTCGTAACCATGGATGATGATAAAGGAAAGCGCCAACCGGGCTTTGAAATCTTCAAAGGATCGCGATGCTTCTCCGTATGAAATGTAATCCGTCCCACCGATCCCTAATGATTTGTGGGGCACGAAGGCGTAAAATGACAAGCGAATGGGACTTTGTGTTGGGAGAATACATGCTACGACAGCTTCCAAGACCTCGTGCCGGTTAGAAGACAGCAGATTCATGCAATATCCAAGGGGGACGCTCCAACTACCAACTACACAAGACTAATACGTAAATGTGATAAGCCAATTCTAAATCGGCACGTCACCGGAGGACCAGCTTGTTGATGAAGACTTCATGATCAGGGGAAGAGCTTGGTTGCCGCACTCCCCACCCTCGCAGGAAGATAGGCCCTACAACTTTTACATTAGAAGTGTGCTCCACCTCCGATGAACTCACTCGGGAGGAAATCGAGGCGGTGGCTGAACATGTATTCCCTTACTTCCTTAATGAAAACTTTGATCTTTTCGAGTACCCCGAGATTGCTAACATCGTAAATGATGAATTAACTAATAATAATCAATATAACGAACACGTTAATAATGAATCATACGATGAGATAGATCAAGATAACGAACAAATCTTAAAAGAATTAGCTAAGCAAGTAGGTCGTTGTGGAAAGAATGGCCCCGTTGACGACGAAGAAATGCAAACAGCTAATCTTGGGACAACAGAAGACCCCGTAGAGAACAAAGATCGGCAGCCTTCTTCAAGGGGGAAGACAGAGAAACCTTGACCCGGCCTCCTCGTAGAATATGTCGACGTATTCGCTTGGTCCTACAAAGATATGCCGGGTTGAATCGCCGGTTGTAGAACACAAGATACCACCGCTACCCAACGCCAAGCCGCCAAGCGTAAGCTACGCGTAATCAAGCCGGAATGGTCAATGCAAGTGAAAGAAGAAATCATGAAACTCTTGAATGTAGGGTTCATCAAAGTGATTGAATATCCTAATGGTTAGCAAACACGGTGCAAGTAGCCAAGTCGAACGGGAAAATACGAGTCCGTGTTGATTTCGTAGACTTGAACAAGGCATCCCCTAAAGATGACTTCCCGCTACCAAACATAGACATGTTGGTCGATGCCACGCGAAGATACGAGGTCCGCTCATTCGTCGACGGGTTCGCAGGGTATAATCAAATCCTCATGGCGTAAGAGGACCAAGACAAGACAAAGCATTCACCACACCTTGGGGACGTTCGCCGCACGGTCATGCCGTTTGGTCTCAAGAACGCCGGGCTACCTATCGAGAGCAAGCCACGACACTATTCCACGACATGATCCATAAAGAAATAGAGGTGTATGTGGACGACATGATTATCCACTCGAAAGGACAGATGGCCAACACTTCGTAGATCTCGTAAAATTCTTCAATCGATCGAGACAAAGACAAAATGAGACTCAACCCCGCCAAATGCTCATTCGGAGTAGTCAAAGGGAAAGTCTTGGGATACATGGTCACGTAACGCGGCATAGAAGCGAGATCCCGCCAAGATAAAGGCCATCACGTACATGCCTCCACCCCGGACACGTAAAGAAGTAAAGGGATTCATGGGAAGACTTCCAATATATCGCCGATTCATTAATCAACTGACTACAACGTGCGACCCCATCTTTAAGCTACTTAAGAAAAACGCACCTCAAGAGTGGACCAAAGAATGTCAAGAAGCATTCGAGGAAGTTAAGCACTACTTGACTTCCTCACCTATCCTGGTTCCACCACACAAGGAGAAGCCCTTGAAGTTGTACCTCACAATCACGTACAACGCATTAGGGGCTATGCTTGCTCAAGAACAAACAAATTTCGCACACGTAAAATGCCATCTACTTTGTCACCGCAGATTCCAAGGCGTTGAAATCAACTACTCTCCACTCGACAAGTCATGCGCCGCTCTCGTCCTGGGTATCACAAAGGTTAAAGCACTATATGGAAGCCTTTCCAAATCCGTCTCATCGCAAAGATGGATCCACCGAAATATATCCTAGACAAATCAAATTTGTCTTCGAGACTAGCCAAATGGTACTTCATGCTCGCGGGGTATGATATCACTTTACGTCACTCGTAAATCCGTCTAGGGAATGTATTCGCAGATCGTTGGCCGAATTTCCTTGCGACGAAGTGAAGGGGGAAGACCCGCGATTCCCCGATGAGGACATCCTAAGCATAGAAGAAAATAAGTGGCAATTATTTTTCGATGGCGCAGCCAACAAGAGAGGGTTTGGCATCGGAATGTTATTGGTAGACCCTAACGACATCTACACTCCTCTAGCAGTACGTCTTGACTTTGACGCCACCAACAATACCACGTAATACGAGGCTTGCATAGCGGGGCTTCGAGGCAGCCCTAGAACGCAACGTGATCTGAACTCGAGGTATTCGGGGATTCCCAATTGATCATCAATCGGACATTAAAGAAGTGGAGGGTCCAAGATCCAACCCTTCAAAGATACAGCCGCCCACCTCCAAGAATTGGCGCATCAATTTCAAGATGTTTCATTCCACTATCTCCCGCAGACAAAAATCGGTTTGCGGACGCACTAGCCACACTTGCTTCTTTGGTCGAAATCCCTAAAGGAAAAGCAGTTAAACCCTTCAAGATAACACGGCGTGCAACTCCCGTGAGATATCACAGCCGTTATAGATCTTCACGACTGCAAAGACAAATGGTTATCCAAAGGTGCCGCTGTTGAAAACTCCGAAGGGAAACCATGGTACCACGACATTTGGCATTTCATCCTAGATGGAACCATCCCACCCGAGACAGACTCGAAGACTCGATCGCCCTTAAGAGGTTGGGCCGCCAATTACGTCATCATGGCTGGCCGTTTATTCAAGAAACATCCCCAAGGAAACCTCCTTTGCGCCACCGAGGAAGAGGCCCAGGAAATAATGGACCATGTTCATCAAGGCATATGTGGAACCCACATGAGCGGAAACATGCTCGCCAAAAAGATCATCAGACAAGGGTACTTTTGGCTGACCATGGAAGCCGACTGTACCAAAATGGTTAAAAAGTGCCACAAGTGTCGATACACGCCAATCTTCAAGGCATGCACCGCCTTCCTTTGCGTACCCAATGACTTCACCTTGGCCGTTCTCTACATGGGGAATAGACGTGATTGGAAAGATCACACTGCTAGAGCCAACGGACATCAAGCTTGGCCCTAGTAGCCATCGACTATTTCACTAAATGGGTCGAGGCCGCCTCCTACAAAGTTCTCAATGCCAAAAAGGTTGCGAAATTCATCAAGCACAACATCATCTCGCCGATACGGGGTTCCACAAGAGATGATATCCGATAATGGGTCACACTTCGAGAAGGAAACCAATCGCCACCGACCGAGTACAAAATCACGAGACACAAGTCATCTCCTTATAGGCCTCAAACAAACGGAGCAGCTTGAAGCCGCGAACAAAACAATCGAGACTATCATCGAAAAATGACAAGCCACGGAAAAGACTGGCCCGACAAGCTACCATTCGCACTATGGGGGTACCGCACTTCAGCCCGAATGCCTACAGTGGAAACTCCCTACGCCTCACATTCGGGATGGAGGCCGTCTTACCGATAGAATTGGAAATACCATCACTAAGGGTTCTCCTAGAAAACCAAGTGAATGAAGTCGATCGGCTAGAAAGCGATACGAAGAGCTAGCCTGTTGGATGAAAGAAGGTTGAAGCAAAAACACACTCAAGCTTACCAAAGAAGAATGGCAAGAGCTTTCAACAAAAAGGTCAAGACAAGGAACATCGAGTAGGCGACCCGGTGCTCCGTGAGCATCGTCCCTGACCTTTCAACCCATTAGGCAAGTGGGGACCAAGGTGGATAGGACCCTACATTGTGAAGAAGATATTCTCTGGGGAGCCCTTCACTGGTAGACTTAGACGGAGATCAACTACCGGCTTCTGGCCAACATGGACAAGCTCAAGAAGTACTTCGCGTGACTTGGCCTCCTTAAAACAAATCGCTCGCTAGGTTGAAAATCCCGGAAAGGACGACCTAGGCAAAAATTAGAGCTAGCACAAGAAAAGAAGCCCGCTAGATTGAAAACCCGAAGGGGCGGTCTAGGCAAAAGAAAGGGTGTGCATAAAAAAAAAAAAAGAAAGGGGGCTTATCTCGCGCGAGATTACTCTACGGCCTGGAGCCATATTTTGTCCTTTCTCAAAAATGAACTACGTTGGACCTGAGCCTCTTGTTTAATTGCTGTAAAAGAGGAACGTAGGCAGCCTTCGGGTTCGGTCTAATCAAATAAATAAATCAAAGTTGTCCCTTTTATTAATCAATGCATTTCATTAATGATAATAGGGAAATCCTAACCACAACGACTAATTTGCTAAGCTAACAAACTTGAAAAAAATAATACTAATAAAGCAGAAACAATTGATCTATCAAAGCAATCTCTCGGTACTCCTAAAGATCTAGCCTTTCATTAACTTGGTTGGCCGGCGGACATGGTCTCCACCGTCGTCGTGATCCTCCTTGCGCTGAGCCTCTCAAAGCGTAACATCCTCGAGACGATCAAAGACAGATCCCGACGGAGTCTCTTGAAGACATGAGGCTCCACTCAAAGCTTGCGTCTTTCCGTGCATTCCCTTGCCTCGCCTCTCGTACTCAATCCCCATCAAGAAAATCCCGAGTAGGATCAGTTCGCACATTAGGTGGATCGATCGAGCCTCGCTCCTTCGCAAGATACTGCTGGCTACAAAAGAATCTCTTAGCAGTGAAAGCCGCAGGTCATCAATCTTCTCTGCACTAGGATGACCGGTATGGAGGAACCAATCCAAATATTTGTCAGACAGGAAGATGCTTGCATTGAAAGTCCGAAGGTTCGACCAACGGTCCCAATTAGTTCCTACACCCCATGCTTGAGCTAGCACTGCGCAAACTCTACACCAATATAAGACACTACACGAGAAGCTCCTTCGAAAAGATAAGTGTCCCGCCGCCGACCAAACCGACTGAGCACCCGCTTGGAAAGTAAAAGGAGGAATCTCGCAAACCCGGAAGAACAAACCCGTCAAAACCCTTGGTATTGGCAACATACTTGTTCAACCTCCAATAAGGTGGACACCAGAGAATATCGACAGTTTCGGTCTTCGCAATCCGCCTCGGCCCATTCATCCTCGAAAGATCTTTGATTAACAACTTTCGTGTATGATATGTAAAAGGAGAATATTCCAACGGGGGACCTATCAACTTGAGATGCTCCCTAAGCCAAATAGTCAACGGAGGGGACTCCCTTGAGTCATGACGCCGATCCTATGCGGCTCATCAAGACCATGAAGGGTCTCACCCAAGATTAGCGGAATAATGTTCCTAGAACGTTTCCTAGCCTCGCAACAACTTCCACCACTTGGGAATCGACCAAGCCGTCCCCGCACGTAAACAAAACATCTCCGAAAAGAGAAAGAGCCGGAAAGTTCCGCTTATGGACATGAAAAGCATCATCATCGAATCACCGCCATTGAAGCGTCCCGAAAAGAAGAGCAATCAACCCACTTGTGGTGAACCAACTCATAGCAAGTATCAAGGGGGATCCCTAACAATTTGTTCAAAGCCTCCGAATGATTCCTATGATACTTAGGAATAGCAATCTCGCCACCAAAGGCATATCCAAGATAATGGCGAATTCCTCCACGGTAGGCACCATCTCATTCAAAGAAAAATTGAAAAGATGAATAGAGGGATCCCAAAATCGAGCAAAGACTCCCCGCAATAACTTCCAATCCGGTTGGAGGTTCTTCAAAGTGAAAAGAATTCTAAATCCGAAGTGCGATAAACTTATTGCGAGACCGGTTGCGAAACGACCTTACAAAATCCCTTGATGCTTGCTTGAAAGATGCAATCACTTCAGAGGACAAAGAAAAATCATCGACAATCATGGACGTTGGGACAATCTCCTTGGAAGCCATGGATCACAGGGTTGAAAAAGAAGACAAGAGTTTCACCCTAACAGGATATCTCTAGAGTTTGAAAAGCTAGAATGAGTTATCTCGGCCGGACTACGGGGTGATTTTATAGGGAAAAACTTGTCAAAATCTGTTCGAAAAAGGAAGAGATTTGCTGGGTAGCGTGTCTCGTGCGAGACACCTTATCTCGCGAGACATCCCTAAGGCAAAACGGCAAAGAATAGCTTCGCTCAAACAAAGCAATCTAGCCCCGACTTGACAAAGCAAGTCTCGAAAACCTGCGTGTACGGTTCATAACATGCAATAAAACACCATACTCGGGCTCAAATTGCGGCCTATCGGCCATTCCCATTTCCGAAAAAACATGGAAAGTCGAGAAAGTTAATTAAACTAATTAGACCTAGGATTAGGTGCTAAGAAAAAAAAAACCATTGTTTTGTGCTACCTACTTGTTCCTAACAGGTACCAGAAAAGAAAAAAAAATTGTCTGGGCCCACACGGCCGATATGTACAGATCATCAAATAATCATATAAAGAGAGAAAGGGAGGGGATCACGCCATCAAGTCGCTCGAGCCGCCGGCACCTCCCCCATCACCTCCACGGGGGCTACCATCCCTCCTTGACCTCTTGGCTCCGCAAGTAGGGGTCATCGCCGAGGCCACTGTTGAGGCCGCCGAAGAAGCTTTCTGGAACAGCCTCTCGGACAGGTCCGACACCAAAGCCATCAACCCAGCCATCTTGGTCGCTCCACGGTTGTAATCGGCCGCGGATATGGTGACCTGAAAATCAAAGAAAAGAAGATGCTCAGATGGAGTCGGACATATACACTTATATGCACGAACAGTACACCCAGAAACATACCGAAGAGACATCACCGGGAGGCGGTAACCCTCGGGGAATCGATCGGGAGACGGATGTGCCCCATCATTGGCATGCTCCCCATCATATATGTGTAGCTCGCAGGGCCGTAGTCCGGGGCAAAAGGCAGAGAACCGGTAGCCCGAGAGGAAGTGCTAGGGGCTGAAGAACCCGAAGCGTAAGGCAGGCGAGCCACGAGCATGTGATCGCCTATCCCCCACCGTGAGGGGACCCATCAACCGAGGCAGAAACTCCGCATAAGAAGCCCCGGGAATCACGCAAGCCGTCGCCGCATCACCCACCAAAAGACCTGCATAATCATCCTCTGGAATAGAGTGGGTGGGATACATCGACCTCGGCGGATCCGCCGGCACCCTATACGCTTCTCTACCCCGCTCATGCTGTGGGAAGACCCGCTCACCAAGGTACATGGTATCTCCCTCCAAAGACGCCAGCATCCTCTGCATCCCGGTAGCATCCCAAGCGCGATGCACCTCTAGCTCCAACAGGGTCCAAGGATATAGGCCCAGCCTCTCGTACTCAAAGGTGTCCAGCATGGCCCGCGCCTCCGCCACCGTCGAGTCCAATCCACGGTTCTCCTCCTCATCAATGGTCCGATTCGGGTGGCTCCACCTCACGATATGCGGAAACAAAGGGGCCCGGCTCTCCAACTCAAACTTGTACGGCCCAAGAACAAGATAGCCCCATATCTCGCACAAGAAAGGATCAAACTCGCATAAAACTTCGACGGACATGAGCATACGTACGAAAACGAAACAATCAAAGAGCATACCTCCTGTGCATAAGAATACCCCGACAGAGAGTCCTTGGTATTCCTACATGCCTCATCCATGGCATGGTAGCAGAGGCTAGCCCCTCCGAACCCCAATCATAGCCGCTCACTTCATCCAGATCAACCAACAAGCGTAACAAAGAAAGACGGGCCGTAGAAGAATGGTTCGCAAAAATAGTCTCGTAAAGGATATACCAGAGGGCACCCTCACCAACCGATCAATATTCACATTCGGCTTCTCCGAGTAGTCCTCAATCGGCGGAGGGAGGATTGTCAACTTCATGGCCCATACCCCTTAACCTTGTTAGGGGGAAACCAATCAAGCTGCCTCCAGCAGCATTGGACTCGCGGGCTTATAATTCGGAAACTTCGGCGAGGATCGCCAATGAACTCTAACCCCGTGATAGCAAGAAAATCGCGGAGTCATAGTCGCTTCCCCGAAGCGCAAGTGAACGGTGTGGGTAGTGTCCCACCACCTCTCCCGAATAGCACGGAGAACTTGGGAGTCCGCCTTATTCTCGGAGATTGTCAATGAAAGTCAACAAACCCGTTTGGGCCACCCTAGCTCGGACGCCGTCAAGATCCTTGATCTTGTCCCACACCGCCTTAGCCATTTTCGGACTCCCCCGACAGTTCTTAATTGGCTTGTACGACTGCAAAACAGAGGAAAAACAGAGAGGGCAACATTAGAAATCATTCCAAATCAAGAAATCAATGAAATAGAAGAAATTTTTCATTGGGGCATTTCATCGAACACTTGGCGTGCGTACAAGAAAAGCTTACCCGAGGATGTCAATCATAATCCGAATCAACCTCTCCTACAATCCATCATGTGTAGGAGGCTCATACGCACACAATGCAACAACAAGCATCCGAAGGAATGCACAAAATTAAAGCATGCAAGGGGAACCTAGCTCTAAGCACAAACATGAACAAAAGGCCATTGATGAAATTTGAATTCAAGGGAAAGGGAATTCAAACTCAATGCAATACAAGAAACAAGAGGTGAAGATAGAGTTCTTACCAAGCCCTCCCGGACAGCGGTAGAGATGTGGGCGTGCCTACCGAATGTGAGATCATCGCGGGGATAATCCTTCCCTAGTAAATAACTCCCCAAGATAGGATTTCTTTGTTCTTGAGCCATCGATTATGGAAGGAGGAGGGATTGAGAATGGATTAGGGGGAGAATCACCAATCAAATCCACGAAAAAATTGCAAAGAAAGCGACCTTGGCTTGAGCTAGGGAGGGAATTTTGAAAAAAGATGTTTTCAAAATAAACAAGAGTTCTTTGTTTATATGCCCCGACGGTAGATATCTCGCGCGGTATATCATATCTCGCGGCGAGATAAACCTTCTGGAAAAGGACAAAATTGTCCTCGACAATAAGCGTCTACGCAACGTCAAAGTTCAAAATTTTGACACATTTACCCTTGGAAATGATAAACTAGCAAATAAACGTGGAAAAACCGACACCGCAAGTCACGGAACGAGCCAAACGTGACGCCCGCACAATTGCCGTGCGGCACGGTCGCCCGAGATCCGAGTGGTCCACAGAATCAACTCAATCCACATGATTCGAGCCTGCACGGGTGGATCGTCATCAAAAGCTTCGGTCAGCGCCCAAACAGGTGGATCGTCATCGGGAAAAGCCCTGGCCCAACGCCCGGACGGGTGGATCGTCAAACCAAAAGCTCCGGTCCAACGCCTGCACGGGTGGATCGTCAGCAAAAGCCCGGTCCAACGCCCAAACGGGTGGATCGTCATCGAGCCCGGTCCAACGCCCAAACGGGTGGATCGTCATCGAAAAAATCCCGGTCCAACGCCCGGACAGGTGGATCGTCGAACCAAAAGCCCGATTCAACGCCCAAACAGGTGAATCGTCATCCCCAACAACAAAAAGCCCGATTCGGAGCCCGAAGGCGAATCGTCACAAAACCGAACGGGACTCGGAGGGCCGGACGGGTAAGCCTTTGTGTTCTAACATAATTCCCGCAGTTCGGAGCCCAGACGGGTGAATCTTGAGACGAGGCGGTATATTCGAATTGGGTCTTGATTTGATTCCTCGAGTATGAATTTACCTTTTCAAAAATAAAATCTCCGCGATTTTCAAATAATTTTCAAAATACCTAAAGCGGCCTTTTCGTGTTTTGGAGTCGAACTACGTTTTGGTCGATTCTCCGATAGAGATACGTAGGCGGCCGTGCGGCACGACCATCCCGATGTTCGAATGATGTCTTTTCTATCGACGACACTTCTTCTTTCATAAGACACGTCACCGAGGGGCTCTGTAGACACCCCATTCTGAACACATCGGAACATACTTATACCACTCTAAGTCTCGCTTTGAGTCAAGAAGTAGAAATCCACCATTTCGTCATGTTTCGTTAAGTTTTGACTAACTACCGTTAGTTTGGGACTAAACCGCATACGAGATAACGAGGAAAGGACAAAACCGTCCACGGAGCAATATCTCGCCGCGAGATGGCGTGTCTCGCGCGAGATATCCCCTCTCGCAGATTGCGAACGGCGCTCCCTCGTCGATTTCAACCTCTTTTCGAGATAAAACTTTATCTCTCCGGCCAACCAATGGGAGAAGAGGTCTAGAACCATCTGATAGGGTTTTAACTCTCCACTTCTTCATATCCAAACTCTATAAATACTTGGTGACTTCCAAGGTTCAAGAGGTCGAAGAATTTTCACAACACACACATTTTGTTGGTTTCTCTCCTTGAAAGAATCCTACAAAATCACCCTAAAAACTCACCTCATAGTTTGTTTGTCAACCTTGTTGATAAACAAGCGTCAATCTCCAAACCAAGGACCGAGGCGAAGCTCTGTCCGTGTGAAGGATCGACTCTAAACTTGAGTCGAAACTCTGCCCAAATCACCTTACGCAAGGTAATCCCTAAACTTCCTTCTAATTGATTGTTAGAGTGGTATAAGTCCATAGAATCTAGGATCGGCCTAGAGCCTCTCCAAATCATGGAGACGGTCTCGAAGCAATCGATTCTACATTCCGTTTGACCTCGTCAAATGGACCTTTATTTGTAGTATTTAGATTCGTTTTTTACTTCTTCTTTTAAAAAACCTCTCTTTTCTTTAGCAAGACCGATCTCCGGATTGGGTGAAATGGATGCCTTCTAAACCTACCCATTTCATAACCTAAGCCCCGAACTCAAATCTCTTTCAAATGGTTTTTCTATGTTTCCAATCAAATAATATAGGTGGCGACTCATAAAAAATAAAAGGAATAAGAATTTCTTTCTCACAACGCTACAGCATGATACCGCTGAAGATTAGGGTCCACAGTCTTCCATTTGTTGGAGACCTAGTTGATGATCAGGGCTGAGTCTCCATAAACTTCGAGCTCCTTGACATTCCTTTCTAGGGCAGCTTCTAAACCAGCAATGCAGGCTTCGTACTCGGCAACATTGTTCGTGGCAGGGAAGTTTAACTTAAGGGCTATGGGAGTGTGCTCATCTTTCGGATCGACCAGTAGCATCCGTACGCCATTTCCTCTTTTGTTAGAAGCTCCGTCAAAGAATAGCTGCCATCGGTTCTCAGGCTCAACTACGAAGATCCCTTCATCTAAGAATTGGGGTTCAGGCCTGCGGTCCTCATTACTGGGGCAGTTCGCCAGATGGTCTGACAATGCTTGACCCTTGATGGCCTTTCTGGTCACATACTTGATGTCGTATTCTGCTAAGAAGAAGGACCACTTTGCTAGACGCATCGAAAGGGAAGGTTTATCGAAGATGTACTTGATGGGGTCCATTTTCGAGACCAAGTTCACAGGGTGGGCTTGCGTATAATGCTTCAGCTTGCCGACTACCTGCACTCGCCTCCCGCACAAGTCTTTTCACATGCCGAGTAATTGAGTTCACTTCCCTGCAGCTTCCGGCTGACAAAGTAAATGGCATTTTCTACCCGAGAGTCTTTCTTCTCCTGAGCAAGCATAGCCCCAACTGCCGTATCAGTGACAGTGTGATAGAGCAGAAGAGGTTTTTGTCTATGTGGGGGGCATAGCACTGGAGGATGTACTAAGTATGCCTTGATCTGGTCAAAGGCATCCTGGCATTCTTCGGTCCACTCTGTATCTACATTCTTCTTCATGAGCTTGAAGATGGGCTCGCACATAGTGGTCAACTGGTTGACGAAACGACTGATGTACTGCAGTTTTCCCATAAAGCTTTTGACTTCTGTCTGGGTTTGAGGTGGCCTCATGTCCATAATGGCTTTGATCTTTCGGGGGTCGACTTCGATACCTCGCTCCGTGACCATATACCCAAGCACTTTTACCCTTGTCACTCCGAAGGTGCATTTAGCAGGGTTTAGTCTCATGGAATGTTGTCTTAGCCTCTCGAAGAACTTTCGCAGGTCAACAAAGTGCTGCCCATCCTCACCTTTGGAGTGAATTATCATGTCGTCGACGTAGACTTCAATCTCCTTGTGGATCATGTCATGAAAAAGCGCGGTCGCTGCCCTTTGATAAGTAGCCCCGACATTCTTGAGCTCAAATGGCATTACTGTATAGCAGTAAGTTCCCCACGGTGTGGTAAAGGTTGTCTTTTCTTGGTCTTCTTCGGCCATCTTGATCTGGTTGTAGCCTGAAAAGCCGTCAACGAAGGATTTAACTTCGTAGTTGGCATTGGAGTCCACCAGGATGTCTATGTTTGGCAAGGGGTAATCGTCTTTGGGCCGGCCTTGTTCGTATCCCGAAAATCTACACAAGGCACGCACCTTCCCATTGGCCTTGGTTACGGTCACAATATTGGACAACCATGTCGGATATTCGATGACTCGATGAATCCTACCCGCAGTAGCTTCCCAATTTCTTCTTTGACCCGTAGAGAGCACTCGGCTTGATTTTCCTCGCTCGCTTTACCGGCATAGCATCCGGTGCTAGAGGGATTCTCGTGCTCTACTATTGAACCTGCCTAGCCCCGCATATCCTTGTACGACCACGCGAAGACGTCCATGTATTCTCCGAGCAGATTAACCGCCTATCCCTTTCAACCCACGGAAGAAGCTTTCGATCTCGTGTCTCTTTAGGTTCCTCGACAGTTCCCAAGTTAACACTTGTCAAAACCTCCTCGGCACTTGGGCCCGGTTTTCCTCTTTTACGTAACCCGCTTAAAGATTTCTTTAATGTATTGTTCGTTTAGTGTGTTTGCATCTTGTTCAAATGATTCATTATTAACTGTTGTTAAGTTTTGAGTTAATTTATCATTTGTTAAGTTAGCAATAAGGGGATAATCAGAAAGATCTGTCATTTCATTCAAAGCAAGGGGAAAGATGACATTGATTACATGTTTATAATCCTCAGGCGTGAGGCCTTCGGATGACTCAGAGGACTGGAATTCAAAGATTCCTGACTCAACTGTATGGACAACAGGGTGTTTGACACGACTGGGCTGAGAAGGACGTGGTACCAATCCAAGCTCCGTGATCATTTGCTGTTGGATGGCTATCGGTCCAGAGAATGTCTCCCAATTCTTCAACGGCATCTCTGTCTTAGTCACCAAAGTACGGGGATCAAAAGGATCTTCACCACCGTCTCCAATTACGGCAACTACCTCATCATCTGAGCTGAAGTCGATCAAATCTGGGATCTGTGCTTCCTCATCAAACAACTTTTACAAGCCCCATTCATTGTCTTCACTATGGGCAGCTTCTATCTGGCTGATCTTCGGAAGAGCTAACTCAAAGGCGGAGAAATCCATTACCCCGGATGCTAACTCTTTGACACTGTCTGAATTTTCTTTGAAGACATACTCGTTCTGAACGGTAGTGGTAGCCCCAGGAATGTCTGGCAAGTCAAGGAACATCATTCGAACAGGATTTGCTGGTTTCCCCCTAACTTTCTCAAGGTTTTCCAGAAGGGTTTTCTTCAAGGAGATCTGGTGATCACTCTCACTATATTGTGTCCCGCCTTTTGTAAAGTACTGGGTCAGGGATAAACTGTAGGGATAGAGCTGGACCCCTTCACTTTGTTTTCCTGGAACTGTGCCTTTAGCTTTTCTGCCATCCCGAGAGTTCGGTTTGTATCCCAAGCCATATCTGGTAGTCTGTTCCTTTACATCAATGATGGTATTGCGACCCTGCAGTCTTTTGCCCAATCCAAGCCCCGGAAGATAACCCATTTTTCTCATCATTCTCATGGTAGGGGGAATTTTATCGGAAGTAGTGGTGAGGTCAGTGCAACACACTTGTGCTTTGGAAGAAGCTACAGAGAATCCGGTCAAGGCAAACCCTTCATCATCATGCTTAATTTCCAGTATCGGAATACCTCCAGTGCTGGTTCCTTCCACTGTGATGCTGTCTCCGTAGATAGTGGTGATAGTACCATCATTTGACTGAAATTTGACGCATTGGTGCAGAGTAGAGGCTACCCCGTTTATCTGGTGAATCCAAGGGCGTCCCAGCAGAGCGGTAAATGAGATCGGAATGTCAATTACTTGGAAGTCAACATCCATGACCTTTTTTCCGAACCACAACTTGAGAGTAGCAATCCCCAAAACTGATCGTGCAGTGGAGTCATAGGCCTTAATAGTCTGACTAGAAGGCTTCAAATCCGTTGGATTCAAATCCAATAAGTCCATCATTTTTGCTGGCAGGACGTTCATTGCGGACCCTCCATCGACTAATACCCGTGGCAACCGACGTTCTTCCAACTGGACTGTGATGTAAAGGGGTTCGTTATGACTAGCCCCATACTTTGGCAGGTCCAAGTCGGTGAAGGTAATGATGTTTCCATAGTGGATACTTCCAATCATCTGGACGACCTCATCTGGGGTGACATCTATGGGAACCATGGTCTTGGCCAAACTTTCTTCTAGCTTCAATTTATGAGGATATAAAGAGGTTAACAGGGACCATAAGGAGATATTGACCTGAGTACACTTCAACTGAGTCAGCACCGGATCCTCTTTATCAGAGTCAGGCTTTTCTGCTTCTGGCTTATAAGGTCTTTTATCTGTTTTCGGCTCAGAGATGGCATTTTTTTTGTCACCCTTAGGCTGCTCAATACTCATCTGTCCAGACCGAGTCATCACGTAGACATAAGATTTTCCTTGAATCATCATTCCTATTGGAGGATTCTGTCAGCTCTTTCAAGGTCAGAGGCGGGCTCTTACTGGCGTATGGCCAATTCTGCTGATTAATCTGATTGACAGCGCTACCAAAGGCATATGCGGCTTCCCAAATCTGATCCCAGGTTAATGGCTTTCTGGCTTTCTCGGGGTTTGGGATTCTCAACTGTCTTAGCTTAGCGACTGGCTGATTTCAGCTTCATCCTTTTCACTCAGAGCCTTAACAGTCTCATTCAGGCTCTTCAAAGTCAGCATGCAACAGGAATTGTCAGAGTCTGAAGGCTTGCTGATGGCTTCCTAACTTGGACCTAGCAACTTTTTCAGCAGAGTGGGGTCATATTCCTCATCACTGTCAAGCATATCCCTTCTTTCTTTAGGGGTTAGCCTTATGACGGCATCTTTAACGTTGGCCAAACACTTTCTGAAGTGGGAAATTCCATCATCGAGAAGGATTTCTGTGGGGTCAAACCTCATGGCGGGTTCCTGTTCCTTACTGTTGGGAAGGTTTTCTGGGCTTTTCGGCTTCTGGGCTAACCACCCCTCTACTGCTCCTTCCGGCACTTCGACTGTGTCTTCCTCAATATCACTACAGTAACTCTCGTGAGAACTCTCATCTTGACTCTGATGACCAATGAGGGTAAAAGCAGGTCGGGATACTTGACGCCATATAAGAGGTATCTTGGACTCTTCCTCTGACTGACTGGGGAATTACCAAGAAAACATCGCTATCATCGTAGGATATGAAGGGGACCGGGGTTGCTTCAAACTTTAGGACTCTTTCTAGGGCATCCATACACTCTTCTTCAGACATGGTCTCAGGGGTGATTCTCAGCACTGCGATGGAGTCTACTCTTCCCGACGGGGGTTTAGCTTCAATGACGCTTACGTGTTCTAGATCGGCGGGCGGAGCCCACTTCCCTCTTTCAGCTAAAGCTTCAATTAAATCCCTCCACTCACTGACTAAGTCTTTGTAAGGGGTATTGAATTCTAGGATGTAGAATTCATACGCTGCCTCATCCTTTTCCTCTTCCGAACCTTCACACAGGCTACAGATACACTTTGAAGTGATTCCATCTCCTATTCCAGGTCTGTGGTTTTATACTTCATCTTGCCCTCTGGGTTTTGCTTCCGTCGACTCCAGGTTCATTCCTTCTACTGAACTGTCATCGTCACTGTAAATCCACCCGTTCCTGTTCTCATTTCCAACTGACTCTTCACTGCTGCTGTCTGGGAGATAGGCAAATTCACAGGCGTTGACAAAGTTAGAAAGGTCTGGCTGATACTGGAATTCCAAGGTAGGGAAATTTGGCTCAGGTTGAGGGGAAGGAAAGAGTCCCATGGGGTAATGCAGAGGCTGCGTTTCGGGGATAGCTGTGGCGTTTGTTCTCTGTTGGTAGGGAACAAAGCTGGGTCTCATCTGAGGAGGAGAGGGTGTCGGGACCCTGATGGCTTGAGACACTGGGAAGGACTGAAAAGGGACAGTCTTTGGTAAAGGGTTATATGTGACTGGAGGAGGGAATTGGTCATAGGCTAGCTCTTCTTCCCTAGTCATTTGGTTACCCAAACCAGTACTGTTCTCTGTCAAATCGGCCATTTTGACTCTACGGGTCGACAAAGCCGAGGATTCTGCGAACCTGTTCCGAGAATTCTGCGCTAACAAGTCGCTGACCCGGTGTTCTCACCCACTTCTTTCTCGCTGCGGGAAAGGGATAGGAGAGGTTTAGACTCGGGGTAGGTGTTTAGGCTGAAGGCTCAAGCAATATGCAAATTAAGAATCTTCCAGTTTACTTAAAACAGTGTCTTTTATTAATTTCTATTTGGTTGGAAAAGGGGTTCTGCCCTTCTTTTTAGCAACTACTCTAGATCCTGGATCAGTGGGTTCCGTCACTACGTCTATAAGCCCCTCGTATTCCACCTGTATTTCGACCTCCCAGGGTGGACAGCCCCGGGCGAGGGTCCTATAGGGCATGCGGATCCCACCGACCGAGAGAGAAGAACGCTCCTAACGGGTCTAGCGGGTCATAGGAACTTTTAACGCACGAGCGATGCGAATTATAGTCAAGGCAATACCGGGAAAGTCTCGTCTTTCAGCCTTAACAGAATTTCGGCAGAATTTCGCTTGCGCGATTGACATTTTGACTTTTCGGTAATGTCCGAGAAGATAATAGGCATGGGTCGGGCGGTAAAAGCCGGATGACACAGTGTCACAATGAACTTCATTGCATACGCCGTGCGTGAGTCAAAATCGAAGCCAATGCCAGGTTAAGATCTTGCCAATTTTTCCTTTGTCGGAATTTTGGCAGAGCTTCGCTTTGAGCGAAAGATCTTTTGGATTTTCTTGGCAAGGACTCGGTCTCGACTCTTACGCATTCCGGGCAGGTCAAGGTCAAAGTCAATGTCGGAGTCAAGATTCTACCAATTTTTCCTTGTCGGAATTTCGGCAGAGTTTTGCTTGAGCAAAAGATCTTGACTTTCGTTATGAACTAAGGCTTGACCTTTATGGGGATATGCAACTGGGCTATATGACACGGACTAGACCAAAAACCAACAAAAAGTCATGGTTTTTTGAAACGTGTGACACGGACTGTGCATTGGTCGACACTGGCTGCCATGGGGAGTTTGGGGTGATTCCGTGCGCGCCCGGGAGCATCGTAAGGCTGTCCGTGACTGCAGCTGAAAAACCACCCCGGGTTTAAAGGGACGTGCGTGCAAAGTGTACAGGATATATAAGGTGCGCGTAGTGTGCAGTCTCCTAAAAATGTTCCTTTTTGAGTTAAAACAGAGATTTTCAGAAATGTGTTTTAAAGGAATGATTTTCGGGACGGGGGAAAATGCAACAGATAAGGCACGTAAATTTTCTGGGAGCCCCAGTCAGTCTTGGAACTGAGTAGCCACAAGCTGCCAAAGCTGCCAGATTAACCTTAATTTTTCCTGGTGGAATTGCCACTGAGGCCGCATGGTCAGAATCCAAGGAAGATTGAGCCGTACGACTGCATGGATCAATTTTCCAGGTTTCACTCCTTTGCTATTTCAGGTTGTTTCCCGAATATTTTAGGCACCTTTTAGCCTTGAGAAGGTATCCTGTTCAAAGTATGCACAATTCCCAAGATGCAAATGATGCAATGCAAGGCAAAGAAAGCAAGCATGATAATTGGAATCCGCGATGGGAGTCTAACCCGCTCAAAGGGAAAAGCTTTCTTTTATATTTTTTTTCGAAAAGTGATACCGGTACGTGGGATTGTTAAACCACCGTTTATCCCAAGCCCCGGGTTAGGGAGCGATACAGGAAGGTTAGTGGTTTCCACCTATATACCGGGTATCGTTTATTTTGAAAATGAAAGCTTTTCTCCTTTGGGATATCCCCAGCAGAGTCGCCAAACTGTGAATGTGTGCCCAAATTCTATTTTTTGTTGGATTCACGCGAGTTTGAAAACATCCGGTTTAATTTGAAAAACGGAGTCGCCACGCCATTTTGATTTCCTCAAAACTTTGAAAAAAAGGATTTTTTTAGGGTTCGGAGGTTAAGTTACCCCTTGGGAAGAACGGATCGTCGTTCACCCAAGGTGCCTTGCCGTAGCAAGTCTCCCTAGATTCCGTTTATCGTGCTTGCTTGCATGCTTTCTTGTATGCATGTGTTTGAATAAAGGGGGGAATGTCCCAAGTTGTCTTCCGGACGTACAAACCATTTATTGGTTGTCGCTCGGGATTTCTTGGATTTTATGTATTCGGGATTTTGATCCCGTCCTCATCTTGGACTTGTGATCATCGCTTTTTAACCTCGGGACTTGCGTGATCGAGAGAAAGACTCTCTTTTATAGTCCAAAAATGAGGTTCTTTAGGAAAGGAATGACCTTAGCCCATCAATCCTACACCTTAAGACGATTGAGCTTATATAGATGCTTCATGCTCGTCTTAAGTGATAATCGGAGATATAGGTTCAAGGTTTATCCCTTTCTAAAGAGATTGTGACACCTTTAATGGAAGAAACGATGTAAAGATAGGATCTTTACACCGGTCCGTTCCGAAGGTTGCTAATGGGGACATGGGGGAATGCATGTAAAAATGACATTTTTAGTGAAAAGATGACATTTTGGGTTGCAAAGGATGCTTTTGATTGCAAAGGATGCCTTTTAATTAAAGACATGATTTTTATGCAAAGGATGCATTTTTATGAGAAAAATAGTATTTAATATGCAAAGGATGCTAATTTGATGATAAAAGATGATCTTTGATGCAAAGGATGCATGAAAATGGGTTTTAGATGCAAAGGATGCACCTTTATGGTAAAGACATGATTTTTATGTGCAAATGATGCATTTTGAATATAAAGATTGCATTTTTATGAGCAAAGGATGCATAAAGATGATATTTTTATGTAAAAAAGGGATTTTTAGGTGCAAAGGATGCACCTTTGAATATAAAGATTACATTTTTAAGAGCAAGTGATGCTTATTTCATGCAAAGGATGCAAAAGGGGGAGGGGGATATGATAAAGATAGGATCTTTAATGATAAGTGCCAAGTCCCAAGCAAGATAATGACAATATATGAATGCAATGAGCAATTAAATCACATAGAGCAAGTATAATGCAAGGTAAGGGAGTGAGAGGTTACCAATGGTGGTGACCTCTTCTTCTTTGGGTCTTGCTTGGTGGAAGGACCAACTTTGGAGGCTTCAAGGAGAAGGGAGGTGGCTTCTTGGCTTTCTTCAACCTCTTGATCTTGCAGCAGTGTTTTAGGAGAATTTTGGAGCTGAGTATGGTGTATTGTGTGTGTTTTTCATTTTTTAAAATGGGAAGAGGAGGGCTCTATTTATAGGCAGTCTGGATAAGACTAATGAGGCCGTGCGGCTAGAGGTCCTTGGCTAATGCAGCCGTGCGGCATTATCCTGTGTGACTCAGCATCTTTCTAGAATCATGCAAGGTGGCAATTCTAGAAGGTTTTTGGTATTAAGAAAAACGTGTTTCTTAATCTCCAAGCAGTCCCTTCATCCCTTAGGTGTTTTGGAACAATTCCGGAATAATTTCGGAACTCTAGGAAAGTCCGGGAAATTACCGGGAAACTTATCCGGAAGGCATGAGCCAGATTTGGGTACTTACAGGAAGCAGTCCTCCCCTTTGAAATGGAAATTCCCTCACTCCAAGTGCTGCTGGAAAATGACGTCAATGAAGTCGAATGGCTTCGAAGCCGACACGACGAATTGGCTCTGCTAGACGAGCGACGACTAAAGGCCATGGAACACGTCCGAGCCTATCAAAACAGAATGGCTAGAGCTTTTGACAAGAAGGTTAAGTCCCGAGACATCAGGGAAGGCGACCTGGTACTCAAAGAAAAGCCTCCCACTCGAACCAACCCACTGGGAAAATGGGAACCAACATGGATCGGCCCTTTCGTGGTTCAAAAGATCTTCTCCGGAGGTGCCATGAAGCTGACAGACCTAGACGGCAATCCCTTCATGAATCCAGTCAACGGAAGCAAACTTCGCAGATACTTCGCCTAAAGAGGAACAAACTGTGCATCTCTTGGCACTCCATGTAGTATCGAACTACGCAGACCTGAGCCCTCTAGTCCGGGGGAACGTAGGCAACCTTAATTGGTCCGGTCTAAAAACTCACAAAAAGTGAAAAGTTTGAATGTCAATCAAGACCTCAAGACCTCCATCAAACTACACACTTTCCAGGAGCATGCCCCCACCATCACCTTGACCAAGTCAAACAACGGCGGCAACATCAAAGGACATCCAAAGGTCACTCAGCGTCAAACGACTGACCCATGTCTGCTTCCAAGCCAGGGGCTTGTCTTCGCCCTCACGCGCTTCAAAAACAAAAAAGAAAAAAAAAGAGCTCGAGCAAAGTCTCTCAAAAAAAAAAAAAAAGAAGCTCAAGCAGAAGCTACAAAAAAAAGAGGTCAAGAGCCCGACGCCAACAAGAGGCAAGGAAGCTACGGAAAAGACCATCAAAACGACTTGTCAGGGGATCATCCAACCTCTCAGCCAAACACAAAGCCCAAGCAAAGGGGATTGCCGTCAAGGCCCAGGCTGCTTCAGTCCGCAAATGCAACAGAAAAGTCCAAAGATGGACGCCGCCAAGGTTCACAAAAGAAACAAAAGCAAACAAGAGATCTTGCGTCTCGACAAAGCTTTAAAAGTAAATCACAAATCACTAACGGTTACAACATTTCTTGATGAGTTCAAGCACGGTCTACTCTCAAGTTCACAACATGCTAAAAGATAGTTTAATACATTTAACAAATAATGTGTTTGCAATGCAATGAATGGATACCTAGGAGGTCATTCCGCGCCATCTGCACTTGTCCCCTCGCCATTCTTCCCTTTCTTCCATCGTCCCCGGCGAGTCTTCTTTCGCTCCACGCGAGCCAACTCTGCGTCTCTCAGTCCGAGATTAGGGGTCCTCCCCGTAGAGTCAGACAAACCAGCAGCTCGCAGGGCTTCATTCGCCCGTGCTTCGGCTCGGATCTCCTCCCTGCGAGTCTGCAAAAGAGGACCTCTCTCCGTCAGTCGGTCAACTCTGGTCTCGTAGTCAAACAAAGTGTCTCCTGTAACATCCTGAGGGTCAGACCAGGCTTCGGCACTCCTAAGGCAATAGCTACTACGGCAATCGGGCCCCAGAATCGCTCCACGCCTGCTCCCAAAGCCACTTGGGACTGCCCAATACGCTGCTCATACCAGGCCAAGTACTGGGTAGTCAATACGACACTCTCCCGACGTCTAAGGAGCACCACAGGAGGGAAAGCGAAATACTTCCATACCCTCAGAAAATACAAAAGAGCACCCGGAGCTGCCATACAAAGAGGAGCTACCTCCGCAGTAGCAAGGTCATCCCAGCCCAACAAAGGTTCCTGCTTCATCCCAAACTACCGGGAAACAAGCGAAGGAATATAGAAAGAGGACCAAGACAAACCCGGAACTCTGACAACATAGGACCCTTCCTGAAAGGCCCTCCTAGTCTCAATCCCCCAGTGCGGAACCCACCAACAGATCTGATGCGTACCAAGTTGTGCCATCCATCTCTCCTAGGCAGACTGGTCCATATCCAACAAAAGAGGACGCTGAGCAAATGTCCACGGGCTGAACGACGCCGGAGCCTCACGCATAGCATGAAGCCTCTCCCTCAGCCACAAGGTGAGCAAAGCAGGGCTTCCCCCTCTCATGAACCGATCCCCAGTCGCCAGACGGTCAATACCATAAAGAGTCTCCCCCAGTACCAACGGGACAATATCCTCTCCAGCTCTGCAGTGCCCTACCACATCCAGCAAAGCACTGTCACATACCCCAAGGGAGCTGACCATGAAAAGCGTCGCTATCACGCACAAGGCAAATGCATCCCAAGAGACATCACTCTCGTCATCAATCATAAACCGCTCCGGCAGCTGAAATTACCCGGATTCGCGCGAGCGAAGGCGGTTGTCTTTCGCGGGGGGTTGGTGTCTGAGACCTCGCTTCATGGGAAGGAAAAAATGAGGAGTCGCCACGCGGTTTTTGTATTTTGAGCCCAAACGTTGAGAAACGGCTTTAGAAAATGGTGTCATTTTTATTGGTAGCAAAAACTTAGGAAAAGGCTTTGAAAACAGGGGATCATTTTTACTGGTAGCAAAAATGAGTAAAAAGCTTTTTTAGTACCAGAGATTGTTAGGTTCGGAGGTCACGTTACGTTTCGGGTAGAGTATTACGAGATTGCCCGAAACGCCTCGCATGACGAGTCTTTCTACCTTTCTCGAAAACGTGTGTGTGTGTGTGTGTTTTTTGAAATGGGGCTTGAATGACAAGCTTAATCTTGATTTGAATGTCAAACGTTGATTAGGTGATTTTGTTTGAAAAGACGAGCGTTTGAATGACAAACGTCGATTTTGAGACGAAAATGAGCGTTTGCGTGGCAAACGTCGATTTTGAGTTTGAAATGAGCGTTTGCGTGGCAAACGTCGATTTTGAGCTTTTGAAAAGGAATTCGAAGGTCGAACTCCGGTTTTTTGAACCGGGCGTGTCATTGTTAACGATTTTTACGGGAAAAATGCGTATTAAATGATTTGAAGTGTCAAATGGCGGCTTTTAGTTTGAAGATGAGCGTTTGGAGGCCAAACGTCATTTCGCGCATTTTGAAAGAGAGTTCGAAGGACGAACTCCGGTTTTGAATCGGGCATTACATTGTTAACGATTTTTACGGGAAAAATGCGTATTAAATGATATGCGATCAACGAATCGGGTTACGACTCGGACTTTGAAAAGTAAATACTATCACGATCCAAACGGGTCGGACTTTGTAAATGACAGTATTTAAAGTGCGGTATCAACGGAATCAAACGATCCGGAATTGTAAATGACGATCGACGAGTCAAACGACTCGGAATTGTAAATGACGATCAACGAGGCCAATCGGCTCGGAATTGTAAATGACAGAAATTAAATGACGATCAACGGATCGATCGATCCGGAATTGGTAAATGACGTAAAAGTAAATGGAACGGGGTCGGAACGCCGTTTTAACCCGTGATTACTTCTCTTACGGAAAGAGAAGAGGATCGAGGGGCTAAAACGTATCGGACCCCGTTAGACGGAGGCGTCTACATTTTGATAACGTCGTTCAAAACGGTTGTAGCGACTGGTGCATAAACCGAGACGGAACGAGAGATTTAGAGAGAAGGAGTTATACCTATGGCTAGGGTCGACTCCTTTGGCTCGGAAGGTGTGTACGGGACATGAAAATTGGTTCGAAAGGGTGTTTCGAAGTGATGAGGGGCGTATTTGAACGAAATATGGAAGTTTCACGCGAATCGAGGCAAACGGGAGCTCGGGAAGGGGTGAAATCAGTTTGGGCCGTGAGGAGAGTGATTTTTTGGGTAAAAAAGTTCCTTTCTTTGGCTTTGACAGCCACTTCTATTTATAGGTGAAAATTGCAGTAGGAGTGCAGACGGACTTGGACTGTTTTTCAGGGTTTTGGGGTATTTTGGAATTCTGAGGGGCTTGCTGGCAATTTCAGGAAATTTGCACAGGGAGTCCGACCGGACTTTGACTGAATTCCAGGGGTATTTTGGTCTTTTCAGCTTGATTTGTGATTGAAAGGTGACGAGAGGGCTGTGGCATGCTGGACACGTGTCCTGTTACTCACCCTTTGCATGAGAGTTCGTTTCCCGGTCCCGGTTTTGTCCGTTTTTTAAAATAACAGTCCGGAAAATGTCCGAAATGCCCCCGGAAAGTGCCGAAAAGTGCGTTTTTCAGGGAAAGCCATACTTTTACATGAGATGACACGTGTTAAGTACGCTTTGACATTGGGATGCACGGGGTAGTCCCGGGACGTCTCGTTGGCACGGCAACGGGGAGTTTAACGAGTTCCAGTTAACCTGGAGCGGGCCAGTTAACGGATTTCGGTTAACTTTCTGACGGATTTTGACGATCCGAATTTGGGTACTTACAGTTAGCCCCTCAGCGATGTCTCCTCCGAAGGAGGTGGGGTCGTTGAAAAAGATAAGGATCCAAATCGGGATGCCTTACTTTGAAAGACCTGGGTGGTCAGCTGGCTGGACCCTTAGCGAAAGGATTCCTACGTATCCCGAGAGGGAATCAAGCCGATCGTAGTTCGAAGGTGCAAGGGCCGCGCGTGGGGACCTTGACCTGAGCGAGACTGTTAGGAGGCGTCTGAACCTGCATGAGACCATTGCGAGGTATCGGAACCTGAATGGAGACTATTGTGAGGCGTCTGAACCTGGGACTTCTGAAACTTTTGAGGGCGTGTGTCGCCTCATACCGGAGTTGATGATACTGACGAGGGCGTGTGGCGCCTCAAACCGGAGCTGCTGACGAGGGCGTGTGGCGCCTCAAACCGGAGCTGCGAGGATACGTTTATCCTGATAGGAAGGCGTTCGTGTCTTGGAGTGCTTGGGCTTATTCTTTGCCCTGAGTTTATCCTGCTGGGGATACGGCGGTACTGATGAGAACGGTTGTGTTAAGCGGCGTTATTAACAACTCGGAAGGATCAACGTTTCTTCTTTAAAATCCTGCTGAGGATGAGCATTCGGGCTTACCTTGATGGCCGAAGAGGGATTGTTGTGCGGGCTTATTGCATTGCAAATGGGGCGATCGGGCTTACGGCGGCGGGAAGTGAACGATGGTGAAAACCATTAGAAAATGTAACGTCGGGAGACGGAAATGCATAGCTGGAATGTCCGGAGACATGATTGAGCGTTTGATTGTCAAACGTCAGCTGATTGAATTTAACGCGTGCGGAGACGGAAATGTAAGCTTGGAATGTCCGGAGACATGATTGAGCGTTTGAATGTCAAACGTCAGCGGGGATTAATTTAACGTGCGGAGACGGAAATGTAACCGAATGTCCGGAGACATGATTGAGCGTTTGAATGTCAAACGTCAGCGGGATCGAATTTTAACGTCGGAGACGGGCGTTAGTGAAAACTAACGGGAATTTAACGTACGGAGACGAGCGTTAGTGAAAACTAGCTGGGAATTTAACGTGCGGAGACGAGCGTTAGTGAAAACTAGCGGGAAGAAATTTTACACTTTTGGGGGCCAAAAGGAGTAAAATTGAACCGCCAAAAAATGAGGGACTAAAATGGAAGGAATCTTTTTAAATTGCGGCGGAGTCCGGCCGGACTTGGGCGGGTGACGATTCAAATCGGCTCAAGTCCGACGCAAACCATACCCCTTCCCCCATATTTTCCGACGAGAGAGAGAGAGAGGAGAGAAAAAATTCCACCCCAAATTGCAAGGTTTGCTCAAATTTGTGAAGGAAAATCGCTATGGAAGGTGAATGGGAACCGATGGGTCGTCATGGAAGGACCGATGACGAAAGAACGCGGTTGGTTCGGACCATTCGAACCATTGTTCATACATTGAATCCGGCGGAGTTTTACCCGGCTAGGGATAGACACAACTCCAAGGGAGGGATCGAAAGACAAGTAAGCTTCCTACAAATTCCATTAATTTTAAGAATGTGCATTCTTTAAATGTTAGAAATTTGTTTAGGAATTTACTTAGGGATTTTGGAGCTTGAATTGGGCCTTTTGAATTTGCCATGAATCGTTGTCGAAATTGACTAGGATGTAGTTCAATTGACATCATGGGTGGATGACATAAAAATTTTGGTTGCAAAATTCCATGCCTAGATACATTTTCCAAAATTAAAGTAGCTTTAATTCGGGACGGAGTAAATTTTCGAAATGTTCGAAAAGATTTTGAAAGTTTCGGTTTAGACGGAGTTTTCGAAATGTTTTGAAAGTTCCGGATTTGACGGAGTTTTCGAAATGTTTTGAAAGTTCCGGATTTGACGGAGTTTTCGAAAGATTTTGAAAGTTCCGAATTCGATGGAGTTTTCGAAAGATTTTGAAAGTTCCGGATTCGACGGAGTTTTCGAAATGATGGAAATATAAGTAGGAAATGAATGAGAACCGTATCTGCATTGCATCCTCTTGACATGTGTTCGTGCATTTGTTGACATTGCTTCTGTCTTGTTTGCTGCGAGGGGACGGGGAGGTTGATACTCACAACCGAGAAGAGTCGGGGTGCCTTTGAGGCGGTGAGAGCATTGTGGGGATCATCCGGACGTGGCTCGAGAGGAGAGAGGAGTCCGCGGCACTGGTGCTTGACTCCGGATTGTTTGGGTTCATCGGTGCGTGGCTGCGATAGGC
Source organism: Adenophora triphylla var. japonica (assembly GCA_022495995.1). Classification (NCBI taxonomy): domain Eukaryota; kingdom Viridiplantae; phylum Streptophyta; class Magnoliopsida; order Asterales; family Campanulaceae; genus Adenophora; species Adenophora triphylla. Next base: position 26,013 of record JAFEMH010001893.1, on the reverse strand, counting down.
CGATACGCCGAGGGCCGAGTCCATGTATGTAGCTACGAGCGAGTATTGGTGGGATACGACCCACACTTTCCATTTCGAGATGGGGGAGGCGACGGTGACTCCCACGGATTTTGCCGCTATCCTTGGGTTGCCGACTTATGGCAACACGGCTGGTGTGGGTTGACGGTTATACCCGGAGCGGTTATGCAGGGCTGCTTTGGGTTTTGATATTACCGATGTCGGGGGCTTAGGCATTCGGTACGAGCCGATGGAGAGGCATGCGGAGGCGGGTGTCGCCGCTTATTTGGCTGGATCATTGAGGATGACCGCGGGCGCTGGCTCGAGGGTTCCTTTGGTTCGCGTTGTCGGCGACTTTGTTCCCGACTTCGACACATCCTGTCACTTCCCTCTGCTCGGGTCGGCGACGGATCTGGATCTTGTGAGGGGTTCGCGTGGGGGAGGCTGGGCGGCCGAGCTCTACCATTCCACAGACAGGTTCTCACGGGAGAGGAGCACTCCTTTAGGCGCTTCACGCCTATCTTGGATGTAAGTTTACGTCTTTTTCTCTTCCTTGCCTTTTTTATGTACTCGTATGTATACGCTTTGTAGTGACATAACTTTCCATTTGCTTGGCAGTGCGGTGCTATGAGGTGTTCGGTCCGCGGGATTGGGGCATCAAGGAGGCGTATCGACCCTGTTCCCTGCCATGCTGGTTTGGCAGAAGAAAGCGAAGAGGGCGGTCTCGTCGAGAGTTGGCACTCGAGTGTCATATGAGGAGGTGTCTCGGGCACTGAACCGGGAGTTCTCCGAGAGGATCCGGCTGACATGGTGGAGTCGGTTCCACTATGGCGTGGTTCAGGTCGCTAGCGAGATGACGCGGCGGAGGAGGCTCCTGGTGGGACTTCATTGCGACGCTATGTATCTGGGGAGCGGGTGACCCGTCAGCATGGCCCGGGGTCCATTCCGTTGGTGCCGGTGGATCCTCCTATGTACATGCAGCATCCTCTGTCGATGCCGATGGATGAGTTGGAGAGGTATAGACAGGGCGTGTTCTATACCGAGTACATCATATCGGGGGCCGACTATGATACTTTCTTGAGGATGAGGCTGAGGAGCCCACAGGTGCAGCATAGAGAGGGCGAGGTTCCAGGACGTCCCCGAGATCTCCCGATCCCACGCGCTAGGCTGGCGTACGAGGGGCTGGACGGTTCGCGCAGGCGACTTGTGATCCCGCTCCCGGATGAGCCGAGACCACGATACAGGGCTGACCCCAATGCTTCGGTGAGCACCTTTTGATTTTCTGCATTTGATAGTAGCATTCTGCAAATGTTGCATCTGTACTTTCTGCTTGTCTTTTGACGACTTTCCTGGTTCGCAGGTGTCTGGCCGTACGTACAACGAGGCCATGAGGCTGGTGGACGGGTGGTCCGCCTACGCTAGGAGGCTCGTGGAGTTCATGCGGTGCAGTTCCCGGAGGAGCGTGGATGTCCGTGAGCGGGGGCCGTCTAGGCCGAGAGGTTCGCCTGCTCCCACAGCCGGTGGGGAGGACTTTGCACAGGGATTTGGCCAGTTCGCGAGCGGAACAGCTGGATTTGGAGCTCCTTCTTCTGCGCACTCGGGGCGCGAGAGGGGAGAGTCTTCGAGTTCGCGTACGCCGAGGAGGCCTTTCGCGTATTCCCGCTTGGAGGAGTTTGGCGAGTTCTTGTTTGCGACGGATCCGGCAGCGGCGGAGCAGTACGTCGAGTGCTCGGATGACGAGCAGGACTCGGAGTAGTCCTCTTTTTTTTTTACTGCTTTGTTTAGACAAAATGCATGTATTGTCAGGAACAATTTGATTTGAACTGTATTCGAAAAAGGCGCCGTGGGGCGGAACACGTACTTCGCACATTTATTACGTGATCACCTTACATTATTTTTGGCAAATAAGGAAGTAGGTTAATCAAAAAAAAATAAAATGAGACATGCATTAAAAATTGAACGGGTCAAAATTTAAGCCTATATGCACCGATTATTAATTATTTGCCTTTGTTGCACGAGCAGGGCGGAAGGGATATTGATATTGGTTGAATGAAACCGGGCGGCACGCGGGTTTCATAAGGATGAATAGGGAGTTGTTTGGAAATGTTTCCAATTTAGGGAATTTGGGTGCAGAGTTGACCAAGTCAAGCTGCGGAGGAGTCCGGCCAGGACTAGGAGTGAATTCTGATTCTTTAAATTGCGGTTTCGGCTTTGCAATTTGTAAGAAGCTGCGCATTGTTTTTGATCATTACATTTGAATTCTCTCAAACTTCCAAGGTTTCCTTCATTCTTTATGGCTCCCTTTCCCAAGTTACCGTCTCGGATGCAAGAGCGATATTTGGACAACTTTCGGTCGTGGGTACGGAACCACACGAGGCGAGAACAAAGGGTTTTCGAAGGCCATTACGGGATTAAATCTGTTTGGGCTTTGAAGGAGCTCATGCCGGATTGGGATCTTTTGAAGAGCGTAACGGGTTTTTCGGTTACAGGGATTAAACGTACGGAACCACACGAGGCAGAACAAAGGGTTTTTCGTACAACGAAGTCACTCCTACGTTTGAAGATTTTCGGGCCATTACAGGAGGACTGAGACGGAACGGCTAGTTCTTCCGTATCTTTGGTGGCATGGCCACTTTGTTGAGAAGCTAGTGTCTTTGTTTGGTATCTCATTTGGAGAAGCATACGGGATGCTTGTCTGAGGATGCGATTATGTTGACATTTCGGAATTTGCCCAGAAAGATTTGCCGGAGGCGAGGAGCGTCTTTTCGTGGGACGCGTTTGCTCTGTGCGCGATTGCTACTCTGTTCACATTCACGTCTGCAGGTGTGTGCCATCACGGTGTCTTGGACACTGGTGAGGACGATGCCGGAGTGGGGAGACATCGTGCCGCTGGTCTTGGGCGAGACGTTCTGGGCATAGGTCGGATGGCGGCCGGTAGCCGATACATGTGGGGAGGGAGTCCCGCTATGCTTACCATGTGGTTAAGGAGAGGCTGCAGATGATGCACGAGGTGCCAATGTCTTGTGACGCTTGGTCTTTCTCTCGACGTCCTCTGGTGATAGGGGCGATCGAGGGCGGCTGGAGCTCTGGATGGCCGAGACTCCGCACGCATCACTTGCGATGGTGGGTTCCCCATTGGAGATTACTGAGACTTGTCGGACCGCTCGGGAGGGTCTGTTGGTTGTCGAGTGCCGGTTTGTCTCGAGCGTCTTTCTATATTCCATCATTGGTTACTGCGACGAGTACGAGTGGAGCGAGGTGCCATGGCGATTTGAGTTATCTTGCTACCTTTGAGGTGGGATCTTTGCGGATGGAAGATCCTTCGACGCTATTGCGATCACACGGTGGTGGCAATACACGTCCTTTCTGCCCGGGGTTCTCTTTCACCGGAGAGAGGGCACTGTACATCGGCTTGATATACGGCCCAGTACGAAGAGTGTATAGGGGAGACACGAGATGGCTATCTTGTGGAGACGGAGTGAGTGTTGGGTGCGATCACTGGACGGCTCGACCTTGAGGAGGGTCGAAGCAAGGGCTAACCACAGGAATCGTGCGGCGATGCCATGGCTGATTATGAGACAAATGCTGATCGGGAGGCCAATCAAAGGCTTTGTTATGATGGCTCGAAGCGAGGCGGCTCGAGATAGAGCTAGAGAAAGGGCTGCGTTGACGGCCGCGGAGCTTGACGGAGCGTCGGGAAGAGTCCACGAGCCGGGTAGAAGGCCTACGGAATATTTCTGCGAAGGTGAAGAACACTCGCCGGGGAAAAGGGAAGGGGAAGAAGGATGAAGGACCTAGTACGGGAAACTAGGTTGACCTTCTTTGTCCGAGTATCCACCCATTGTCATTGCGAGACACATTAATTGATTAATGTTTTATTGTAGTTTTGCTAGCGTGTAGCGAGTCAAGAGTTGACCGTGCTTGAACTCATCAAAGAATGTTTTAACCGTTATGAATTTGTAGGTTAAATGAAAAAGTTTTTCGAAACACAAGCAATTGATGCTTATTGTATTTTTTTTTTTTAGACCGAACCAATGATGGCCGCCTACGTTCCCCTTTTACAATTGGACTAAGGGGCTCGGGTCACCGTAGTTCGACACTTTAGGTGAATTTGAGAAAAACAAAGACAAAAGAAGTGCGACCTTTGTTTTTACGGATCATTAGCGGGAATGTATCCAGTTGGGTATTACTCTTTTAGCACTTTAATTTTACTGAGAGGACGGTGTATGGGGAAGGTGAGTTGACTCGTGCTCTTCCTCAAACGAAGTATCTGCGGAGCTTGCTTCCGTTCACGGGGTTAACGAAAGGGTTTCCGTCCAAGTACTGCTAGCTTCATGGCTCCTCAGGAGAAGATTCTTTGTACCACGAACGGTCCTATCCGAGGTAGGCTCCCACTTTCCGAGGGGATTGAGTGCGTAGGAGGCTTTTCCTTTAGCACCAAGTCGCCTTCTCTGATGTCTCGTATCTTGACTTTCTTGTCGAATGCTCGTGCCATTCTGCTTTGGTAGGCTCGAGTATGTTCCATGGCTTTCAATCTGCGCTCGTCGAGTAGAGCAAGTTCGTCGTGACGGCTCTGTAGCCATTCGACTTCATTGATCCCGTTTTCCAAGAGGACTCGGAGGGATGGAATTTCCAATTCCACGGGCAACATCGCTTCCATTCCGTAGGTAGCGCGAACGGAGTCTCCTGTGGCGGTTCGGCGATGTTCGGTATCCCCGAGGGCTAAATGTAGCTTTTCGGGCCGGTCCCGACCTGCAGTGGTCATCTTTCGATTATCATGGCGAGAGTTTTGTTGTTTGCCTCTCTTGCACCATTGGTTTGTGGTACAGTAAGGAGAAGACTTGTGACGTGTGACTACGAATTCGGTCAGTAGTTGGTCACAATCTCCTTCGAAGTGAGTCCCATTGTCGGATATGATCTCGTTGGGCACTCCGTATCGGCACATGATGTTCTCTCGGATGAACTCGGCCACCTTCTTAGAATTCGGTACCTTGTACGATCGGCTTCTACCCATTTGGTGAAGTAGTCGGCTGCGACTAAGATGAACTCGTGACCATTGCTCCCGGAGGAGTGATCTTGCCGATGACGTCGATTCCCCATGTGGCGAAAGGCCATGGCGTAGTCATGCAATAGAGTTCATGAGGAGGGAATGTGATTGAGGTTGGAGAACCGTTGACATTTGTCGCGGCTTCGGACAGGCTGGATGCGATCTGTTTCCATTGATATCCAATAGTATCCCATACGGAGAATGATGCGTGTCAATGCTCGGGCGTTCATGTGCGGACCGCGGGTTCCGTTGTGAACTTCGTTCATTAGCTCGGCGGCTTTTTCTTTGTTTACACGAAGGAGTGGCCCTTGGTGGCGCTTCTTGTACAACATACCCCCGAGAATGACGAAATGGGATGCCGGGCGTTTTAATGCCATCATGTTTTTGGCTTTGATCCCTTCTTTGTATTTTCCATCTTCATTTGTGAAGGAAGCTTCTCCGCTTTGGAGGTGCTTGGTAAATACGATTGTACCGGGGTTCGTCGATCGTTTCTTTTTCTTTTTCGATCTCACGGCAATAGGCGGGTGTTTCCCGTCTGCCTATTACGAGGGGTTTTCTTGCTTTCCCATCGGGAATTTCGACAAGAGAGGCGAGGTTGCCGGGCGTACGCGAAGCGGTTCTGTCTCTTGGCAAATAATGAAAAGAGATGTCCTTGGGCGAGCAATGAGCTCCTCCATGTACGTATGGTACTTGAAGGCGAGAATCTACCGTCTTCCATTTGTTGGACACTTGATTGATGATCAATGCTTTGAGTCTCCATATACATCCGGCTACGAGATGTTGCGCTCGAGGCGGCTTCCAAACCTGCTTGCACGAGGCTTCGTATTCTTTTGCATTGTTGGTTGCTTCGAAATTCGGCTTGATGGCTATGGGAGTATGCTCGTCCTTGGGATCGACAAGGAGCATTCCAATACCATTCCCCTTCTTGTTGGCTGCCCCATCGAAGAAGAGTTGCCGGCGGTTTCTTGTTGTCAGTGAGAAGATTCCGTCGTCAGGAAATTGCGGATCGGGACCCTTAGGTTCCTTTGCTTGGGAAGTCGGCCGGGTGATGCGCCATGACTCTACCCTTTGTTGATTTTCGACCATGTACTTGATGTCGAACTCGGCCGGGAAGAATGACCACTTGGCTAGCCGCATTGACGGGGATGGCTTGTCAAAGAGATATCGGACGGGGTCCACTTTGGAGACCGGGAGCAGAATGCGGCTGCATGTAGTGTTTCGGTTTCCCGACTACCCATACCAAGGCGGTACAAGTTTTCTCACGATCTTTGAGTAGTGAGTTCACTTCCTTGAAGCTTCCGGCTACGAAGTAGATTGCATGCTCAACCTTGGAATCTTTACGCTCTTGTGCCGGCATTGCTCCGATTGACGTGTGCATTCTTGTCGGATACGGGAGTAGTGGCTTGTCTTCATGTGGCGGGCACGAAATTGGGGGATTCACCAAGTAGGTCTTGATCTTCTCAAAAGCTGTTTGGCACTCGGAGTCCCATTTGATGTCGGCATTCTTTTTCATCGGTTTGAACATGGGCTCGCGAGAAGATGTCAGCGGTTGATGAAGCGGCCCGATGTGCGAAGTCTTCCCATGAAGCTCTTCACTTACGTCGGGGTTTGAGGCGGCTTCATGTCGATGATGGCCTTGATTTTCTTGGGATCGGCTTCGATACCTCTTTACGTAACCATGTACCCCGAGTACCTTGCCGCGCTTGACGCCGAAGGTGCACTTTGCCGGGTTTAGTCTCATGGAGTGCTTTACGAGTACGGTTGAAGAACTTTCTCGGATCTGTCATGTCTTTGCATGTCGATCCCCGGTGAATGATCATGTCGTCGACATATACTTCGATTTCTTTGTGAATCATGTCATGGAAGAGGGCTGTTGCGGCCAGTGTAAGTAGCCGGCGTTCTTCGGACCGAACGGCATGGCCGTGTAACAGTATGTCCCCATGGAGTGGTGAAGGCGATCTTGGCTTGATCCTCCTCGGACATTTTGATACTGGTTGTATCCAGCGAACCCGTCCACGAAGGACTTTACTTGAAATTTGCCGTGGTGTCGACCGGCATGTCGATGTTAGGCGGTGGGAAATCATCTTTAGGGCTGGCCTTGTTGAGATCCCGGAAATCCACACGACATCGACCTTTCCGTTGGCCTTGGTGACCGTCACGATGTTGGAGAGCCAAGTCGGGTACTCAATCACTACGATGAAACCAACTCGGAGCATTTTCTCAATTTCTTCTTTTACTTGCAAGGACCACTACTGGCTTGATCTTGCGCAACTTGTTTGACAGGCTTGGATTCGGGATCCGGGGGAATTGTGCTCCACGATTGAGGATCGAGTCTGGCATGTCTGATATGACCGGGCGAACACGTCAACATACTCCCGGAGGAGGCTTATCGGGGCTTCTTTTACGCATCGGCGAAGAAGCGCCGCACTTGTGTCTCTTTAGGCTCTTGCCCGACCCCGGGTTCACTTTGGTCATAACCTCTTCGGCGGCTTGGGCCCGGTTGTCCTCTTGGTCAACTACACGCTCGAGAACTTCCTTAATGTATTGTTCGTTTAATGTGTACGCTTCTTTATCAATTGAATTATTAACGTCTTTTAAGTTGTTTGTTAACTTATCGGTTGTTAAAGTGGCAATGAGAGGATACTCCGAAAGGTCGAGACTTTTCATTAAACAAGAAAGGGAATACATGATTGGCTACATTATCATAGTCCTCGGCGTAAGGCCGTTGGATGACTCGGAAGGGACTGGACTTTGACAAGGCGGCTCAAAGGGTTTGAGACCGGGTTTAGGGAGATGTGGGTGCGGGCCCGGCTTGTCTTCCGGTTCTGCTGGCTTGCCCTTGGTCCGGTGAAAGTTACCCAATTCTTGGTGGCATTCTTTGGATGCTTGATGAGGGTTCGGGGATCGAGAGGCAGCCTGTTGTCCCAATCATGGCGATCATGCTTTGTTGTCGGAGCCCGAGTCAATCGGGTTTGGCACCTCCATGACTTCTTCAAAAAGACTACTGTAGAGGCTGGTCCTTTGAGGCGTCTTCTATGAATTACGGTTCCTTACGCTTTGGAGTTCTTGTCTCGAACGTGGCCTCGGTGGCTGATCCGAACAATTTGTTTCCCATGGAGAGTACCTTGAGTTGCTCCTCCAAGTCAGGGATTCCCTTGAATGTGTGCTCGTCTTTGCTGTGGTGGCGGTTGGTCAGGTAGAGGCTGTGATGTCGAGAACGCTCCCCTTATCGGATTAGCTTTGAGTCCTGCGAAACGCTTGAGGTCCGTGCTAGTTGTTCCATTCTTCCTGTAGTCTCGGTGCGACTATCCTGCTTCTTTCTCATCTTCATCGGTTCCATTGTCGGTCCCCTCGGTTCTGTCGGTTCGTTGTCGGTCCCCTCGGATTCTGTCGGTTCCCTTGTCGGTCCCCTCGGTTTCTGGCTGTCGGTTCCCTTGTCGGTCCCCTCGGTTACGCTGTCGGTTCCCTTGGTGAAGTAATGAGCGAGGTCAAAGCTGTAAGGCCGGAGGTTGGGTGTGCCGTCGGAGGTTCCCCTTTTACGAGGCTGCTTTGCCTTGGTGCGGGCGAGCCTTTTGTCTTTCTTGATATCGGCCGGTGTTGGCACGTAGCGAAGCCCTGGACCGTGGTGTGGTCCTTGACTTCAATAACTTGGTGTTGGCCTTGCGGCCTTTTGCCGAGCCCCGATCTGGGATGAAGTTCATGAGTTTCATCATCCTCATGGCGGGAGGAATGCGGTCGTGAGATAGTGGAAGGTCCACGTTGCATATTTGGATCTTGGAGGTCTCAGTGAATCCGAGTTAATGCCATGTCGTCATTATGCTTGATTTCTAACACCGGAATGTCGTTGGTCTTTGGTCCCCTCGGTGGTGACGCTTTGTCGCCAAGTAGGCGTGGTTAGCTCGTTGCCTTGCATGAACTTGAGGCAGCGATGAAGGGTGGATGCCACGCCATTGATTTGATGCGGCCCGGGGACGCCCCGGGATGGGCTGTGAAAGTGATTGGAATGTCCAATACTTGGAATTCGGTGGGGATCACCCGCTTGCCGAACCGAGATGTTAAGAGTAGCAACCCAGAAGCTGTACGGGAAGTAGAGTCATAGGCCTTGACGGTGTGGGTGAAGGCTTCGGATCTGTGGGCTTGATGTCAAGCGGAGTCCATCATCTTGGCGGGCAAGACATTCATTCGGAACCTCCGTCTACCAACACGCGGGAAGGCGACGCTCGTCAGTGGGCTGTGATGTAGAGCGGCTCATTGTGATCGGCCCCAAATTTTGGAAGGTCCAAATCTGTGAAGGTGATAATGTTGCCATAGTGGATGTTGCCGATCATCGAATGACTTCATGCGGGGTTGCGTCCACGGGGACCATGGTACGGGCCGGGCTTTCCTCTAGCTTGAGCTTGTGAGGATATGAAGAGGTGAGCGAGAGACCAAGGAAATGTTCGCTGAGTCTGCTGGCGAGTGAGGATCGGGTCCTCTTTCGGGGAACTTGCGTCTTCGGGTGGCAGGTTGCGGTTACGGCTCCGCGAGCTTTTTGGTGGCCTTAGGTGGTAATGCATGGATTTGACCCGATCGGGTTAGAACAGCGACATCGGGTTTGGTCCCTTACGAACAGGCCGCTGCGAGTTGAGCCATAGTTAGAGGAGGATTCCTCGTAGCATAGGGCCATATGTCTTCCCTCAACTCATTGGCTTGTGGATGTATTCCACTGAAGCTTCGGCGGCTTGGCGGATTGTCCCGGGATCTTGGTTTAGGTGCCTCTGCGGGAGGTAGCCTACGGTTTGGCCGTTGTTCGAATGTCGGTGCACTGCAGTGGTTACTGACGAGCGTGCGTTGCGACCCTCAGGGAGGTTGGAGAGTTCTCGGCTCAAGCGAACGGTCTCCTTGATCTCTTCACGGTATATCGCGTTCCTTTCCTTCTTCTTGAGCATACTCGGGGCATGCAGGTTGGGTGCAGCGATACTCATGGTTTGCTAATTTTCCTCCACTCTTGGCCCGAGATCAACTTTCTTGCGGCGGAGCTGCGTCGAAGTTAATGCTGCGTTTCTTCCCATGTGAGAATAGCCGGTGCTTCTTTGAGCTGCGTGCGGCGGTCTAGGTAAACCTCCATCGGGGAGAGTTTTCTCCTTTGTTTTATACGAGTGGCGGGTATGTCGGAAGGTGAGTACACGGCTTCCCGAACATCTGCCCATGTGGCTGGTTCTTTGTCCCAGGTTGATCGTTTACGTAAACGAATGCCTCGATGCGTGGAATTTCCACGAGTAGTTGCTCGAGGCAATTTCCATCCTCCTCTTGTTTTTAAATAGACCTTTCTCCACTGAGTTGGCCTTTCAATTTGAGTGCGGAAATGATCCGTTCCCATCCTCCCGGGACCCTTGGGAGTCCGGTTTTGTTGACTTCATGCCCGACTTGGAAGAGAATGGTTTCATCATCTTCGTCGTCGCTTTCACGAGAGAACTTGCTTTCCCGGGGAGGTAAGCGGCGGGATTCGTTATCTTTGTGTCGTTCCATCTCCTAGGTCATCGGGACCGTTGACCACCCTCGCACAGCGAGAGGGGTTGGATGAGAACAGACGGTAGTCAGGGAAGTTGCCGTGAGCAAAACCCTTGAGGTCGAGGCGGTCTAGAGTGGCCTCTAGCTTTGCATGCTGAAGGCTGCTTGTGACACTTTAAGGGCTCGGTCCACTGTCGGTCTTTCGAGCTTGGTCTTCGTCCCAAAGACGACTTTCTTGAGCGGCTAGTTCCATGAGGGCTTTCCTTGCGAGAGCTAAGCGGTCTCCGTAGGTGCGCATCATCGACTAGTGTCCGAAACCGTGATTACATTCAAATCGCCGAATGGCGGAAACACTTGGATTACGTTGACGAAGGAAGTCGGGCCAGGACATTCCATGCGGCCTTCCTTGATCTCGATTACCAAGAAATTTGCCCATATACGCTTGATTGACCCCAGGGGTATTGAATTCTGCAATGTTGACAGTCTCGTGATCTCGCTCGATCGCCAAGTCTATCGAGCTAGCGGTCGGCGCGGGATGTACGAATCCGGGGCCGTGGCAGTGGGAGCAGAATCGAAGCTGGAGCATGTTGATGCTTTGAGGTGGTCATTTCCTATGTCGGAAGGCGGCTACGCCTTGCGGGGAAGACTTTCCACGAGATGTTTCGGGGTGGGCTGCCGGAAGCGTTCCCGAGGTTGATCGACTCGTAGCGGGGTGAGGAGCTTGGTCTCCTTCGCTGTTGACCTTGGCCTTGGCGGCGCTTGAGGGTATAAGCTTGGCGACGGCACGGGCCGGTTGCCCTGGGGCTGGTACTCGGAAGTAGTGATGAGCTCACGAGCTCGCTTGGCCGGGGGCCTCGTTTACCATGAGCGGGCGGTCGTCGAGGTGACTTTGGTATTGCGAGAATCGACGATAAGGATCGGATCCTTGGTAACATCGGGATATACGGAATAGATGATGTTGACGAAGTCGTCGTCGGCCACTTGATCGAGAGGATTCTTTGTCGTGTGAACCGGTTGCTTCCAATTGTCGGATAGCCGCTGTCTTGGACGTTGAGCTTGACAATTTCCATGGTATTGGAGCCTTGGTCGTAGGTGACACGATCGGAAGGAGTGCCGTCCTCAAAGCGAGCATGTGAATGCGAGAGGTGCGCCGCGGAGTGCCGCGTCCTCGACTCCGGAGAGTCACGATTCGTCGTCATCGACGGTTCAATCCAAACGTAGGGGCGTATTGCGTCCGGGTGCGTTCTTTGGAGCGGCTAGGAAAACATCATGCTCTTCATTGGAGAAGAGGGTGCGGCGGGTAGTTCCTCGTGGAGGACATCCCATACGACTTCCATGCATTCAAAACGAGAATGACGGTGCTTGTTGACCTTTATCACAAAGATCTCTTCGCTGGCGGGGCCGAGAGTTGGTTTGGAGAATGCGCGAATCTCCGATTGGAGGCCCAGGGGTTTATGTGCCCGCATCATGGCGATGTTCGGCGTTTCTTTCCAATGCGCCTCCAAATGTTGGAAACGGCAGTTGAACTTGATGTATCGGGCGCTTCGAGTGCACTTTGTTCGAGTACGTTTACATAGTTAGCATCTCCGGACTACGAGGGATTACGATGAGATTTGCCCTGTAGTCCCTTGGTTGATTCGAAGGAGGTAACCCGGTGCACAGTACGGACACGCTTGGCTATTGTCTCGGCTTCGTTTCCTATGAGGAAACTATCCCCTCGGATGACTTCGAGATCTCCTGCCGGTTAATGAACTTAACACCTTGATGGAGAGTGGAGGCTATGGCTTTCATGTGATGCGGCCAAGGGCGTCTAACGAGTGTGAATTCGGATGGAATGTCCATTACGTGGAATTTCTTGGCACCATTTGGGTTTCGAACCCGAGTTCCAAAGTTACCGTCCCAGGATGGGGCGAGGCAGTGTCGTAGGCCTTGATAGTCAGAGTAGACGGGATCGAGATGGCTTTCGTTGATACGGAGGGCTCGCATCATCTTGAGAGGAGAACATTAACGGCTGACCCGTTGTCTACCAATACTCAGGGAGTGTTATGGTGTTGAGCTTGAGAGTGATGTACGAGCTTCGTTGTGCCCCGAGGCATCTCTCGGTAAGTCTTCGTCACGAACGTGATCATCTTGCCGTACGATCGGGAATCGTAGATCTGGTCTCTATCAGGAGAAGGAGAGTCATCAAGCCATCCGTTTCTGTCTTCCTCTTGCGAGGTAAAGCCTTTCTTTGGAGCCTCGGGATTATGTTGAGGATTTGTGACGGTTGCCGCCCTTGGTTAGCACGTTGATCGAGTGCGAGTGCCAAGCGGACCTTGATCTTCCTTTACCGGTCCGAGCTCGGAAGGCTGGACAAATTGAATCTTGGGCGATCCCGCGGAGGTTAGGCTTGGCGTGATAAGATTACCAAGATGCGAGGTATTCCGGTGTCCCGAGTGCGAGCTACATTGTCGGCGGGACTTTTCGGCTTTCCCATCCACTGCTTGCTCTAAAGGCTGCATGGCTGGAGGAAGAGAGGCCATTTGGAGTACGGTACGTAGTAGTCGAACCTCCGGAAGGCTCTCAGAGTGTACCTACTGCTGGTGTCTCCGGCTTCGTATCTTTCTCTCGATTCTTTGTTGAGAGGACTTCTTCTTGTTTCGCGGAGGATTGCTCAGGACCATATCTTGAGACTCGTACTCCCGGGCGGCGGAGCGATCACAAACATCGTAGGCGATGTGGACATTTGATGAGGACCCGGCGGAAGAGGCGGGCGGATTACGTGGCAATCTTCTTGGGCACCCACTCAATGGAATTCACGCTGTTATTGTTCGGAAAAGGGTTTCCGTATTGGGCCCACGAGGGCGCTCCAACTTGCCTTCTTCTATCAAGTTACGGATTTCGTATCGTAACCCCACGCGGTTGTCGGTGGTATGGCCGTGATGCGATGGAAGGCGCGATATTTGCTCTTGTCCGCATTGGCTACGGGATTTTTGGGTTTGTAATTTGCAACGGGTTTAAGGAGACCTTCCTTGATTAACCCTTCCGGCATCTTGCTCGGTGGCATGTCCAACTTGTCGAAGTGTACGGCGGGCGCCGAGTAGAATTGTTGCTTTGCGGGGCGGGTTTTACATTTGCCCATTGTTGTCCACGATGGATGTAGTTGACAGACGTATCTTTCCCTTTGTCGGGGCCGGTGCGGGATTGAATGCAGCTGGCGAGCGGTATACGTATGGGCTGTGCGGTAGCCAACTTTTCCTTGAGATCCTTCTCGAGCTGAGCCGGCATTGACCATGGCCGGAGATGCAGGAAGAAATGATGGCGATGAGAGTTCGATGGACGGTCTTAAGCGGGACTTGAAGATCCGCATCTGTTCATCTTTGGAGAGTGGCTCCATGATCTCGGAGAGTTTCCGGCTCCACCTCTTGTAGAATTCCCCAACACTTTCATCCGCTTTACGCTCGGTGGTGATTAAGTCCTCACGACTTGTTTCCCACTCTAAGTTGGATCGGTACCGTTCCGGGAAGATGTTACTAATCGATCCCAGGTGTGGCGATCCGCGAGCTTGACCCTTAGAAACCATCGTAACGCTGAACTTTTGAGCGTATCTTTGGAAGTGGTCGGCCATTTCTTTGGAGGGTTGCTCCTTTTGCTCTCATGCCGAGAACGTAGGTATCGACGTGCGTTTGAGGACATTCGGTTCCGTCGAATCGGTCCATCTCCGGCATTACGAACTTGGCGGGGAGAGGCGTGACCATTCCGGATCCGTGGATTTGGCGTTTCTGCTTTGAGCTGCTCATGGTGGCTTTCGGGTCTTTCATACGCTCGACCATCCGAGGCTAAGGTTGGGTCCGGTGGTGGGTTTGTGAGGCTCGGCGCCGGGTGCTACCACGTGAGCGGTAGTGATTGGAGGTGGAAGGCTTGATATATGTGGATATATGGGAGCCTTTTAAGGCTGTATCGGGGTTTGTCCCCGGTGTTTAGGGATTCGTGTATAGGCAACGGGACGAACCCGGGAGGGTATTGAGGGATATTGGCATCTGAGATGGTCGGCGGTCTGGTGGTATTGAGTGATAGGAGTAGCCTTTGGTGGCCAAAAATGACGGGGTTGCCACGAGAGGTAGCAATGTGGAGCCTAGGTCATTTGTTTCCTTGGTTGGAAGGCATCCAGTAAGTTGGCGGGGAGGAACTGGTTGAAGGCTTGGTGAGCTGGTTTCGGGGAATCGTCATCCTCGACCCGGGACAAAAGTACCGTCGGCGGGGATAGGCTGCTATACCACGCTCATTCGGAAAGCTGTACCACGAAATTCGCGATCTTCTTTACGCCTCTTGTGAACCTCACAAGCCCGGATGGCTTCTTCCAATGTCATATCTGTTGCCGGTGGCGGGGTCCTTCCCGTCCACGATTTCTCGGTGAACTAGACATGTCGGAAATTCTGGTTGAGGCGAGGGAACCGAAGAAGCTGTACTTTGCCGTTCGTGATTTTGGCAAGGCGGCGGCCGGAAAATCGAACCACTTTACGCTCGCTGCGGGAACGAAAGGAAGGGTTTAGAAGCCGGAAAAGGGTATTTGGCTCAAGGTTTCGGGCTTGTGCAATGTGCGATTACCGATTAATGTTTACTTAAGCGCGTTTTCTCGAGTCCTAATCGGTTGGAAAAGAGCGAGTCTTCTTTTTCGCAACTAATCCTAGAGCTCTAATCGGTGGATCTCGTCACTACGCTTATAAGCCCCTCGTTTCCATTGTAGATCATCTTTCTCGGGACGGACTATCGGCGAGGTCGATAAGGCAAGCGAGTTCCACCGACAAAGGAAAAAGTGAACTTAAGGCTAGGCGATCACGCAAACTTTCAACGTATGTGGCGCTGCGGGCCACGATCGAAGTCAACGTCCTTAAGTTAAGGCGGGGATCGTGCCAAAATTTGGGCATGACCTCTCGACTCGCTTGTGCGAGAGACCTTAGCTTTGGCGTTGGCCAAGTTGTGGGCGGCACGGTACATACGACGAGGTTTGGTGACACGGCGTCACATTGAACCTTCGGGTATATTTTTCGGCGAGCTCCGCGTCAAAGTCAAGGTGAAGAGCGCGAGACTTCGGAGTCGGGAACGACCTTTGGTCTCAACCTCTCGAGCTTGACTCGGAGCGGGGCCAGGCATAAAAAACATGCACTTAGGCTTTATGACACGAGCTAAGCCAAAAACCAACCGGGGTCTTGGACAAAGTGTGACACAAAGAGTGCATGGCTTACACGGGCTAGGATGGGATGTTTGGGGCGACCCGTGCGCCCCAGAAAGGTGTACGCGGACCAATCGGGGTGCAGCGATAAGGCCATCCCGGGTTAGGGGTTGTAGTGTGCGGTGTACCGAGGCGGCAAGTGCACGTGAAGTGCGGTGTTCCGAGGCGGCAAGTGCGCGTAGTGTGCGGTCACTAAAATTCTTTTACGAGTAAAAACGAGATTTTTCGAGAATGTGTCTTAAAGAATTTATTATGCACAGTTCAAAAGATAGCATGAAAATCAAACATGAATGGGGATGCACAAACATGGTAAGATTTTGAAAAGTTGACAATGTAATGCCTTTGAAACAAAAACTGTTCGAGGTTTAAAGGAACACACACACACGAAAACGAGGAAGGGTAAACGAAAGTTTGACCCACGGAAGGCTTTTGAAAACAACGGTAGTTTTGAAAAAGTATCTTTTCCCAGCGGAGTCGCCAGCGAAATTACCCGGATTCGCGCGAGCGAGGCGGTTGTCTTCCGCGGGGTTGGTGTCTGAGACCTCGCTTCATGGGAAGGAAAAATGAGGAGTCGCCACGCGGTTTTTGTATTTTGAGCCCAAACGTTGAGAAACGGCTTTAGAAAATGGTGTCGTTTTTATTGGTAGCAAAAACTTAGGAAAAGGCTTTGAAAAAGGGGATCATTTTTATTGGTAGCAAAAACGAGTAAAAAGCTTTTTTAGTACCAGAGATTGTTAGGTTCGGAGGTCACGTTACGTTTCGAGTAGAGTATTACGAGATCGCCAGAAACGCCTCGCATGACGAGTCTTTCTACCTTTCTCGAAAACGTGTGTGTGTGTGTGTTTTTTGAAATGGGGCTTGAATGACAAGCTTAATCTTGGTTTGAATGTCAAACGTTGATTAGGTGACTTTGTTTGAAAAGACGAGCGTTTGAATGACAAACGTCGGTTTTGAGTTGAAATGAGCGTTTACGTGGCAACGTCGATTTTGAAGTTTGAAATGGCGTTTGCGTGGCAAACGTCGATTTTGAGCTTTTGAAAAGGAGTTCGAAGGTCGAACTCCGGTTTTGAACCGGGCGTGTCATTGTTAACGATTTTTACGGGAAAAATGCGTATTAAATGATTTGAAGTGTCAAATGGCGGCTTTTAGTTTGAAGATGAGCGTTTGGAGGCCAAACGTCATTTCGCGCGTTTTGAAAGAGAGTTCGAAGGACGAACTCCGGTTTTGAACCGGGCATTACATTGTTAACGATTTTTACGGGAAAAATGCGTATTAAATGATATGCGATCAACGAATCGGGTTGCGACTCGGACTTTGAAAAGTAAATACTATCACGATCCAAACGGGTCGGACTTTGTAAATGACAGTATTTAAAATGCGGTATCAACGGAATCAAACGATCCGGAATTGTAAATGACGATCGACGAGTCAAACGACTCGGAATTGTAAATGACGATCAACGAGGCCAATCGGCTCGGAATTGTAAATGACAAAAATTAAATGACGATCAACGGATCGATCGATCCGGAATTGGTAAATGACGTAAAAGTAAACGGAACGGGGTCGGAACGCCGTTTTAACCCGTGATTACTTCTCTTACGGAAAGAGAAGAGGATCGAGGGCTAACGTATCGGACCCCGTTAGACGGAGGCGTCTACATTTTGATAACGTTGTTCGAAACGGTTGTAGCGGCGGCGCGTAAGCAGAGACGGAACGAGAGATTTAGAGAGAGGAGTTATACCTATGGCTAGGGTCGACTCCTTTGGCTCGGAAGGTGTGTACGGGACACGAAAATTGGTTCGAAAGGGTGTTTCGAAGTGATGAGGCGTATTTGATCGAAATACGGAAGTTTCACGCGAATCGAGGCAAACGGGAGCGCGGGAAGGGGTGAAATCGGTTTGGGCCGTGAGGAGAGTGATTTTTGGGTAAAGTTCCTTTCTTTGGCTTTGACGGCCACTTCTATTTATAGGTGAAAATTGCGGTAGGAGTCGGACGGACTTGGGTGTTTTCGGGGTTTTAGGGTATTTTGGAATTACGAGGGCTTCTTGGCAATTTCGGGAAATTTGCGCGAGTCGGCCGGACTTTGGCCGAATTCCGGGGGTATTTTGGTCTTTTCGGCTTGATTTGTGATTGAAAGGTGATGAGAGGAGTATTTGTGGCATCTTTGGACACGTGTCTGTGACTCACCCTTTGCATGGGAGTTCGTTCCCGGTCCGGTTTTGTCCGTTTTTAAAATAACGATCAGGAAAATGTCAGAAATGCCCCGGAAAGTGCCGGAAAGTGCGTTTTCAGGGAACGCCATACTTTTACGTGAGATGACACGTGTTAAGTACGCTTTGACGTCGGGATGCACGGGGCAGTCCCGGGACGTCTCGTTGGCACGATAACGGGGAGTTTAACGAGTTTCGGTTAACTTGGAGCGGGCCAGTTAACGGATTTCGATTAACTTTCTGACGGATTTTGACGATCCGAATTTGGGTACTTACAGCAGCGCAGAAATGTCAATATGACCTGAATCAAGGATCATGCCCCGCACTTCTCCCAACGAAGTCCGAAGAAAGCACGCAAGCTTCACGCTCACGGCAGCCCCACCAATCAAAGGAAGCGAGATGGCCTCCACCTCCGGTCCTCCAATCAAAGCTCGAAAATCCTCGAAGGTGGGCACCATCTCATTGTAGGAGAAGCAATACACATGCCTCCTAACATCCCAGAACTTCGCGGCAGCCCGCAACAACTCCCAATCAGGACCAACTCCTTAAGGGACCAAACCGAGCAAAGTCGAAACCTTACCTCGAAAGCCCGCCTCTGATGCCTCATACGGTGTTGCATCCACATTTTTAGCCGCTCAAGGAAGTGTGCTTGCCGTTCCTGCGAAAGCCTTGGCAAAATTCTTGGAACATACGAAGAATCCATGGCAAAAATGGAGGTTCCTAGAGAAAATGGGGAAGAAAGCTCGAAAATGGCTGCAAATGGGGAATGGGGAAAGTCGGACATCGGGAAAGCCTTTATCCCTTTCGAAAGCAAGGTGATCCATACGGACCTCTTTGCACACCAAGTTGGTCCGTACGGACCTTGTTGCATCATGGCCCCACTTTCCCAAAGAAGCAGGCCAGCAACCACTGTTCCCCGGCGGGACCTTGCTCCAAACTGCCCAAACACTGGCCAAAGCCATTCCCGGCAAGCATACACTACCCACAAATGCACTCCCAGCTCACGTGGCATGCACAAATAAAATAAAATAGCAACAATTCCTAGGAAAATTCCCGGGAATCACAAAATATGGCATTACATCTTAGAATAAAATATTTTGCGATGCAAGTGCAAATGTTTTATTACAGGTACATAATGTTTGTTGCTAAACAAAAAAAAGAAGATATGGAAAGAGGGAAAGAAAATTAGCCCTAATCCGGCTCTTGGCATCATCATCATCACCAACGTCCTCAGCGAGAAATCGGGCACCCCGGCAAGCTACGCCACCACACCCTCATCATCGAAATCTTGAACCCCCTCACGGGGTGGGTACTCAAAGTACTCGGAAGGGTTGAGCAGACAAAAGGGTCAAAGAAGGTAGGCTCGACGAACTCTCCCAGTGCCTCTGCGAAGGCGGGCTGAGTGAAAGATCGGCGGCCTCTGGACTCCGAAGACGTCCGGCATCCATGCTATGCCGCCCCAGAAGGGTCCCTCCTGCTTTGCGGCTGCGGCTCGGCCCTCGGTGGAGGAACATCCATGAGAATGCCTCGAAGGCATCGGCTCATACTGCAAACACACGCCTCGAGGACCGGCAAGACAACTTCCCGCCATCTTCTTCGCAAAAGATCGCATCACCACATAATGGCGATGTCGGCATGTCATAGGCTCTCCCGGGACTTGCACAAGCAAACGAAAAGAAACACTCGGCGAAAGAGATACGGGCATACGAAAGGGATAAAAATACGGAAAAATGCCAAGATGGAAAAGAGTAAGCACACTCACCGGCATATCGGGAATTGACCCGGTGGCGAGTGGAGCTGCTCGGGGACGAATGCCGACACCCTCCGCCTCGAGAATCCCCACGAACATATGTGAAATCCGGCCTAGGCACCGGAACCTCACGGGGACTGGCGGGCAGCCTCCCTCTCCTCGCCTTGACAACACTTGTGGCGTCCTCGGCTTCCTCCTCACGAAGGTCCCATACTACGTAAGTGTGAGTGTTTCCCACATATTTTCCAAGATGTTTTTAATTATTAGGATTTGTATCTTTCTTAATTTTAGAATATATTTGTAAATATCTTTTTAGTTTATTTAGTTATTTATTTTATTGACTAATCTACTAATAAAATATGGATTTGTTTTAGTATATTTTGTTTATTTTGTAGGACTCTCACACAAGGAAAGAGTTCAAGTAAAAAGGATTCTTGCTTGGACAAACTAAGGAAAAAGGAAGTCTAACAAATTTGGAGTGAGGGTTCTTTGAGTGGATAAAATGATAAAAAGAGATTAGATTGAAGATATGTTGATCAAGATTGATCATCCTAATCAGAAAGATTCTTGGCTATAAATATGAGGATCACCCCTCATTTGTTCATACGGTTTTAAGCTCTTAGTTCTTTGAAGTTCCATACTACGAAGAGTGTTTTTTCTGTGAGAGTTATTTGGTTATTTTGTCATTCTCTTAGTTTAAGTTTTGTAATCGGTTCAAAAGTGTTTTTAATCGGAGAAGTTTATTGTCTACGACATATTCTTTGTAGATAAGTGTTAATCCGTTGTTTATTTCATTTCTACTTTATTATTCCGTGCATTTCTTTGTTGTGCTAGTCTTTGGTGCGATAGCATCGGGACTCACATCGATCTTACGTGTCTTCTGTGCACTTCCTAGCCGCTCCATTTCTTTCAATTGGTATCGAGCTCCGCTCGACTTCAGAGTGAGATCCAAGGAAGAGTGGTCATTATGGAAGGACACTTGAGTAAATACCGTCCCCAGATTTTAGATGGAACTAACTATGCCATACGGAAAGCTAAGATGCGTCTCTTCATCAAAGCAATTGATGAGCGAGCATGGCTTAGCATTATTATTCCATGGTCCCCTCCTAAGGTTGAGATGAAAAATAAAGAAAGAAGAGGGTGAAACCTCCAAAAGGAGTACAAAATTAAACTGAGGAAGAATGGACCCCGAGATGAGGTCACTTGTGCTAATTACAATTCCAAGGCTCTTGGTGCTATTTCAAGTCATGTGGATGAACACATGTTTAGACTTGTCTTAAATCAAAATATAGCAAAGAAAGCCTGGGATATTTTGCAAGCTTCCTTTGTGAAGGTGATGACAGTGTCAAAGCTTCGCTAGGTTAAGGATTCTCATGACCAAGTTTGAAAACTTGAGGATGGCGGGGCGAGGACATAAAGAGTTATTACGCTAGAATAAGAGAAATCTCTAATGAATGTCTCTCCACTAGGTGAACCTATTTCAAATGCTAGATTAGTATGCAAAATGTTAAGGGATCATCGCTGATAAGTTCAACATTAAGATAGGTTTGCTATTGAAGAAGCAAATAATCTTTGCAACCGTGGCTTTAGATACTCTTGTGGGTA
Source organism: Adenophora triphylla var. japonica (assembly GCA_022495995.1). Classification (NCBI taxonomy): domain Eukaryota; kingdom Viridiplantae; phylum Streptophyta; class Magnoliopsida; order Asterales; family Campanulaceae; genus Adenophora; species Adenophora triphylla. The sequence goes on along the minus strand of JAFEMH010001893.1, from coordinate 4,702 downwards.
AGCTAACCATGTTTGAATTGAACATTTCTATTCGGACACAACATAAAGGCGAAAGTGTTGATCTTGCTTACGCACTTTCTAAGGCATCCTCAATTCCAAAAGAAATTGAGGAAATATCAAATGAAATTGATATTTCAAATTTGGAAAGCAGAAGATGTTGCTCTTTTAACAAAAATTACTTCTTTTCTTAAAAATAAAAGGGACAACAAATTCTCTTCTAAGAAACCAACTACTTTTGATAAACCAAAGAGGATAATGAGAATACTTTCAAGAAACCCACTAGTTTTCTAAAAATAGATCTGAATATGTTCGATGTAGAGCACATGTAAAGGGTTTGGACATTATGCAAATGAATGTGCCAATACTACGAAGAAAAAGGGGATGAGCCTAAGTGCGACCCTTAGTGATAGTGAGGACGAAGATGAGTCGCTAAACTTAGCAATCATGGAAATCTCGCCTCAATCATGAACATCAATCGATGTAGCTTCGGATGTTATCACATCTACCCTCGCATCTTACGAATCTTTTATAAAAAGTTATACCTCCTCTTTGAACAAGAAGTCTGAAAATGAAGAAGAAGATGATGGAAACTATAACGAGCTCTTGGATGCCTATCTTTGAGCTATATGCCGAGTGGGAAAAGCGTGTTGAAAAAAAATCGTTGTCTTTGAAAAGGTAACTGAAAAACTCTCTACTTGAATTATCTAAAGTTAAAGATGAGCTGAAGAGTGTATCTACGAAAATGATAACCAAAGGATTCTATTGCCAAACTTGAGGTCATGCTCACTAAACGTGACATTGAGCTTGAGAAAACCAAAACCCGAACTCACGGAGGCCAAGAAAACTTTTGAAAAGATGAATCTTTGGAAAGGCAACTCTTGATGAGGTTCTTAATGTGAGCAAGTTTTCAAAAACGAGGTCTTGGTTTTGAATCAAATTTTTGAAAGAGGGAGAAAGTAGTTCCTCGAAACCTAAAACCTTTTACAACCAAAAATCATCAACCAAAAAGAAAAGATTTGTGTGCCATTCTTGCTTCTTACCGGGTCACATAAGACCTTTACGTTATAAGAGAATTCGTGATGCGGGAAAGATGTTCCTCGAGATGGTGAACGAATGCAATCACATCACAACTCACGTCGCCAAAAACACAGTCGGTTCGTATGGGTTGAAAGAAAAGCATGGAATGCAAAGTAGTGTTTACCTCTCTCAAGAAGCGACATTGCTAGCTCATGGTACTTTGATAGTGGGTGCTCAAGGCACATGACGGGTAATGCCGAATTTCTCACGGATTACATCACTATCGAAGGTGGGAATGTAAATTATGGGGAGGAGCACAAGGTAAGATTGTTGGTAAAGGTACTTTATGTGTGAATGACATGCCTAAAGCTTGAAAAATGTCTATCATGTGGAAGGCTTGAAAGCTAATCTCATTAGTATAAGCCAACTATGTGATGACAATTTACATGTCAATTTTGATAAACACGAATGCAAAGTGTTTGATAACACTAATAAATGTTTGTTCACCGGAGTAAGGTCTCAAGATAATTGCTACAAATTTGGTGACAAATTATCTGCCTTAGCTCCAAAACTAATGATCTTGATATTTGGCATCAAAAGTTAGGTTATGCCGGTTATAGGGAAAATGGAAAGAATTAGTGAGATTTAATGCTGTTAAAACACCTTTGCCCAAACTTGATTTTAAACATGCAAGTGTATGTGGCCCGTGTCAAAAGGGCAAGCAGAACCGAAAGCTACCCATAAAAAGGTTGATCGAAAGTTCTACTTCTGAGATATTAGAATTAATCCATCTCTTGCGACCTTATGGGACCTATTGAGGTTAAAAAAGCATAGGTAGAAATAAATACTCATTTGTTTGTGTAGATGATTTCTCTAGGTATACTTGGGTTCATATATTTAAAGAAATCTGATGCACTTGAAGTGTTTAAAGTTTGGTATAAAAAGGTCAAAAACCTATATGGTAAAAAGTGATTAAAATTCGGTCTAATCATGGAGACTGAATATGAGAACACCTTAGTTCTCTAAATTTTTGTGACTCAAAGGAATAACCCATGATTTTTCAGCCCCCTAAAACTCCTCAACAAAATGGGGTGGCCGAAAGAAAGAATCGTACTTTGCTTGAGAGATGGCTCGTATCATGCTTAGTTCTAAGAACATCTCTAAACGATTTTAGCTGAGGCTCTTAACAAGGCGTGTCACATAGGAAATAGAGTCTACTTGAGGGTTGGGTCTACCATGACTCCATATGAAATACTTCTTGGTAAAAAAACCTACTCTCCAAGTACTTTCATGTTTTTGGATGCATATGTTATGTTCTAAATGAAAGAGACTATCTAGTCTAAATTTGACTCTAGGAATGATAAGGCTATATTCCTAGGGTATTCCACAAATAGCAGCGCTTATAGGGTTTATAACCTTAGAACCAATACGGTATGGAGTCTATTAATGTCATACGGTAAATCTTCTGTGATTTGAATCTAAAAACTCTTGAAGATGATGTCTTCGGATTGCGTGGAAATGATGGAAATCACCCAAAATACGGCTGAACAGAGGCGCAAGCGAGGAGATACAAAAAGGCGATGCAGGTCCCTGGTGTGATCTGTCGCCGCCTACATCGAGGACCGAGATGAGTCTACATCAAATTCGAAAATTTGTCAAACGATTCGGATCAGTAAAGAAGGGAACACAGACGGGAGTAGAAGGCCATACCAAGCGAGTTCGGAAGAACCATCCGGTCAGCTGGTGATTGGTGATGTTAATGAGAAGGTAAACACGAGGGATGGCGACGGGTCGACTGCGGCCCATTTGGCTTGAGTTGTGTAAACTCCACGAGGTAAGCGAGGTAAGCTTTTCTTGTTTTAGTTTCGTCTTGAGCCAAAAATTGTTGAAATAGTAAAAGATGAGTGGGGTACTAATGAATTGAAGAGTAAAATTGGGGGTTGTTTTTATCTTGAAAATAACATGGTATCGTGGTACAATCAAAACTATGCTTCTTACTCTACAGGTAGGTGTTGCTCTCAATTATTTTGGATGAATAAGATGATTATGGACCACAGGCATAAAAGTAATGTCTTAATTGTCTTTTGTGATAATCTAAGTGATATAGACATTTCAAAAAATCATGTTTAGCACTCTCGCACTAAACACAAAGACATTAGACATCATTTTATTCGAGACCTTATTGAGCATAATTTTTTTAGCCTAGACCCTGTAAGAGCCGAACGGTTGCTAACTTTTTCACCCAGGCCATTGATTTTGAGAGACTTTACACTCTAAGAAAGTCTCTCTGTTTGTGTGTCACATTGATGGTGTGATCCCCTGTGTGGTCACATCATGGTCTACACTGTATTGTATATTATTAAAAAAAATGAAAAAAAAATGAAAAAAGATGAAAAAAAAAATGCATGCATATTTGTTTAATTTGCACGATATCTACAAATTATTGGTCGCATGTATTACATCTTTGACTCGTCTCCTCTTTGAATTTGTGAATTCTTCTTAAAAAGTGTTAACATCTGTTGACTCAAAATTTATCCTATTGGATGTCTCTTGGTGGGTGCCTAATCTAAAGGGAAATAGCTACTCCACTCGTGGTATGAAGTCATTTCAATGTATTCAAAAATGACATCAAGAGAAAGTTTATCATCAAATTGACAAGATCATTCGAAAGAGGGCTATCCGTGAAAGTAAAGAAGAGTGAAAGCTACCCAAAAATCTTTATCCTGAAATAAAAAATGGGTGGATGCATCCTAGAGGCCATGCAAGACAAGATTTCAATTAGGTGACTTTCTTAGAGGAGATGTGTCCCTTGATGTGATCACGTCCCATTACCTAGCTGCCCATATCTTGAGATTTATCCTTCGCTTGCGTGTGCATTATGCCATCATTGTATAGTCATAAATTTAGGTCATCCTTGTTCTTGGTAGAAAATATTACTCGAATTTTTTATTCTTCCCATAATTTTCGCATAAAAGCTTTGTGCTCAATGACTCTCGAATCAAATTTGTTTTAATGTCTAATAGTTTGTGATTAGGGGAGCGTGCTCTATGGTATTGTTTGATATTTTTATGGCCAGGAATTACATTACTCACAAAAGAAAAGGTGCATTACCGCATTTTTTAAGTCCTTAATCTCCTTGAAATTCAAAAATGATGGAGATGTAGTTTTGGTATAAATACCATCCCCTATTTTCAAACTCTAAGACTCACCCTTCGTATCACATCGGCTTCCACCGTCTTTATATTGATATTCTCCATTCTGGTCAAAAAGGGGGAGAGTAAGTAAAAAGGGGAGAATACAACTGAAGGTTGATGATAAACTGTAACAAATTAAGTGGGAGTTTGAGTTTGATCATTTGATAATTTAGGGGGAGTTTTATATATTTGATAATTTGGTTGATTTATTGGCTTGAGCGTAAGTTATTTATCAAATCTTGTTTTGACCAGAAAGCTACAAATCAGGGGAAGATTGTAAGTGTGAGTGTTTCCCACAAATTTTCCAAGATGTTTTTTAATTATTAGGATTTGTATCTTTCTTAATTTTAGAATATATTTGTAAATATCTTTTTAGTTTATTTAGTTATTTATTTTATTGACTAATCTACTAATAAAATATGGATTTGTTTTAGTATATTTTGTTTATTTTGTAGGACTCTCACACAAGGAAAGAGTTCAAGTAAAAAAGG